>BQNB010125058.1:0-19834 GCA_026074375.1 Tanacetum coccineum
GACTTTGACTTCTCGGTATTGACTTTGACTTTGACTTTTGTTGACTTTTTGGCTTTGACTTTTTGGCTTTGACTTTTTGGCTTTGACTTTTTCACGCTCTTTTCATTCCGTGCTCTGTTTTGTCCGTTTTGGCTTCGTTTTTGTCCTTCTTGTTGATATCCGTTTCCTACACAATATAAATGCAAAACACACAAATACAAGGTATTTTTGGTATGATTTTGGTCTTTTAAGTCCGTTTTTATAGGCAAAGGGTATGTGTAATTAAGCACATACCAAAATTCCCCATACTAAACTATTGTCGTGTCCTCACGCAATGCCATAAGTAAACACTTAAGAAAACCAAGAATCTCAATCCCCTCGACTAATTACCATCAAAAATATCTAAGTGTTCATCACGGGGAATTAAATACTCATAAGTTTATGAAAAGCCCCGTTTTACCATTTATAAAATCTACACTCATTATCACACATATTTTTTGTATTTTTTCTTTTCTCCATTTTTTTTGGTATTTTTCATAATTAAGCAACTAAACTAACAAGGTTGACTTTCATTATTTTCATAGCTTTTAGGGATCATAGAACAAGAAACATTTCAATCCAAAAATGCCCCAAAAAGGATAAATTCATCGTCCCTGACTTTTCACTTGTTCCAAACCAAGCACAAAAACGAAATCATCGTTAAATATAAGCTAAGATGCTAACACTACTCATACTTGTACCTTGTGAACTTTTTGCTCCCGACAATTATTATATCTTAGGTGAATGTGCTTATTTCAAATTCAACCACGGATCCACGTTTTTGCAAAATTTCAATGCGTCACGTTCCACCCAAAAAGTAATGAGTTTGAAGGCGAGATCATCCCATGTAGCGACTTTCGTCTCGGCACATCCCAACCTTGCGGCTAAGTGGCCAGGCTTTTGACACCCCACAGAGACTAGTATCGGGACTTACGGACCTTTGGTTTCAAAGACTCTTAGGTTTCCCGTATATACATAAAATCACAACTTATTAGTTCAAAAGCATATTTAAATTTAAGAAAAAGAGATTTTCCCTATATTTATTAAATCACATTCATTGCACTAAACATTAACATAACCATGATACAATTGAAATCCTTGACCTTTTTGAAGGCTGCAACATCGGTTGTGAGCCTGCAAGATGCAACAAACTTTTATCAGTCTCAGATTATTATTCTCACTATGGGCCTTCTTTAGAAGACTGAAACATCGGTTGTGAGCCGGCAAGATGCAGTAAACTATTATTAGCCCACAGTTTATTATTATTATTACCTCATTTTTTTACATATAATACCACGATATAGAGAAAAATTCTTTTTAGAAAATTTAAGTATAAATTTGAACTAAAATTATTGATATCGACTATACTTCAAAAATTATTGATTTAAGTTTAATTTTCCAAAGGAAGCATGTAAGTATTAATGCGGTTAAAACCTATGGGAGAGAAAAGCCACAAACACACTTATAGCTCTAAGAATTTCTAACTAATCATGTTTAGCGTCTAACTCATACTTAACTTAAACTCTATCATTTTCCGTCTTCGCAAGCCGCGAAATGCTTAGCCAAAAGTTAGGACAAGCTAGAGCTCAACACGCTAGATCGAGTCAAAATTTATTCTTATTCTACCCAGCAGGTAAGAAAGGGGTCAAAAATGTAACAAAACAATTTATTTATTTTTGAAAATATTTAATTTTTCATTTTTTTGGTATTTTGGTGTAAAAAAACGGGATTACCGTGAAAACACCGCTGTAGGCATAAACAAATCGATAGATCCCCCATACTAGAACCGAACATGTCCTCAATTTTTTAAGAAGGTCTTCTTCGTAAATCCTAAGCCTTTTATCAGTATGCACAAAATAAACGTAGACGATATAATAGGATATTAATTCCCAAAATGAAGCTGAGGATGTGAAGCTCGAGTGAACGAAGGACAAAACCATGAGCACGAGTCTTCACAATCCGGGCAATCCTAGACATAAAATAAAAACACGAAACAACGAAAATGGAAAAGGCGAGCCTCACACTAACACCCACTAATTCATTACAACTAAATTAAATTATATTAGGATAAGCATGGGTTGCCACCCACGAAGCGCTTGTTTAAGGTCACTTAGCTTGACCCGTCCCCGAATTGAGTTGTTCATGGGGGATAGAAATGGAGACACGGAACATCCAAAATACGGATGTCCTCTCCATAAGAGCAAGGAAAAATCTCCATCAGCTTTTCAAAAATTTTTATGACTTTGAAAGCTTTAGGGCCCCGATGAGATAATTTCGAGAGAAGAGAAGTATGAACTCCTTTAGAAGTGAGAATCCCAAGGTTGAAAACTTCTTCCTCATTTTCGGATGAAAACAAGAGTAAAAGTTTTGGACCCGGGAACTTCTTTGTGGAAAGAAAGTTCATAAATAGAGGAAATAAAATCCTTAATAATTAAAGAAGCATTAGATGTCTTCTTTACATTCTTATATACGTGTTATATGAATAGACTTCAAAAAGGTTCTCATGAATTGAGTAACCCGGATTAAATACTTGTCCCCCTCCCCCCCGTTATTTGGTTGAAGGCAAAGCATCAACCTAGGAAAAATCCTTATAGAGAACCGAGTTACACTCGGGGGGAAGGAAGGAAATCACTTGATCTAGGGGGATCAAGTTTATCAATCAAGAGTTTAGACTCTTTGATTTTAATCTTCCTAAGGAGCCAAATTGATCAATCATAAACATCATAATCATACTCCAGTTCAACAAGAATCTATCACGACATACATCATATAATGGTGGAGATGAATAATCAAGAGTATGTTCATCGGTGAACATCTCGGGAATGGTATCAACAAGATCGTCTGCAAGATTACCCTCATCAACCGAATCCTCGAGAATAGAATCCATTTCCCTAATTTGGTAGGATCATGGTAAGCAAAAAATTAATTCTCTAAGATCGGATACGATATCAAAAGGAAGAATCATCTTCCCAGGGAAATGTAATAAAGAAAGCGAGTTCATCGCGAACCTCCTCGAGTAAAAGGTCGATAGGATCATCATCACCCCGGTTGGAAAAAAATGAATCACTTGCGAGTATAAGCCTTCGATTCTTCCGCAAATTTAAATCACTTTCTTCGAAGGAAGTAATTGTCGGGGAAGAAGAAGACTTGGTCACGGGTTCCAAAATCGGAGTAGGATTGCCACTTAATGGATTGATAACTTCCGGGGAAGTTAAATCGGTATGAGAAGAAAAAGGGGATTGTCACATAGATGATTTGTTATCTATCATTTAGCAAACAAGTCCTCAAGATAATCATACATATAGAGACAATGTAATGTCAATTCATGTTTATATTGATTCTTTTTTAGGCTTTTAGAAAGCTTGAAGTATCATCACATATTCGGATTAAATCTTTCATCACCGTCAAGGAGAAATCATTTCTTCTCCCGTGAACGTCAATCAATGCATGAGCCGGAGTCCGTAAACAAGGTTTTCCACCAAGATGAGGGGGACCTCGAGAACGCTCTCATAATCAAACGATGACAAAATCACGAGGAATGTGTACTTTCCAACCGAATAAAGACATCTCAACTGTAATTTCCAGTCGTGTGCAAAATTTGCCCGAATATAGCTAGTTCAAAGGGTCCATGCGGGTGAAATAAGCTCGGGTAAACCTAACTTTTCCAAACCGAAGAGTGGCACAAGTTGATCTAGCACCAAGATCGGCTAGGGCCTTGCACTTGAGCTCACTAAACCCATACAGAAATGAGAATTTTCCCAGGGTTCGGCCTAGTTTACTCGGGTAAACTTCTTAAGGAAATAAACCGATGAGTCATATATTTCATTGAGGGTGTATATTTTGCCCAGCTCTAAAAGTAGTCTCCTTATTGGAAATGTAACTTTAAGCATCTTTTGGTATTTCGGATACAATAAAAGCATTTGCAAGAGATATATTGATGTGAAGGTTGTTTGATCATTTGCCCAAAATTTGTTGAATTTGGACTTCATCTTTCCTCTTGCTATTTTCTTGGTGCATTCTTGATGGATAAGGGATATTGAGGTGAAGAGGATCCCTTTTATGCACCACATAATTCTTTAGAGAAATAGTTATGCTTTTTGGACAACAGTTTGTGGGACCTTAATGGTATACTCAGCGAGTTCCGGGTCCGTTAAAGTCCTCCTTTGCACGTCATCCTCCTCCGGAATTAATGAATGGAGAGAGGCATAGGAACGGAAGGTCCATCAAGAACAAGGACCAACTTCGGGAGGTGATGGCTTTCATTTCACCTTTTCGGGTTAGCAATGTGCTGCCATGAGAGATCTCGAACCCAAGAAGAAAGCGGTGTTCATTTGGAAAAAAGCTAGCATCAAGTTCTTAAGCTCATTGTTTGGTTAGACGTTGAAGCATGAATCGAAGTTTCATTTCCATTTTCTTAAACTCATTTTTCACATTGTTAATTTGAGTTGCATGGCTTTTATATTAACCACATTTATCTTCTTAATTTTCTCCAACTCACTTAGAGTACAACTGATTTTGTTAACTTGAGCATGGTAAGATGTATCTTGAATTGAAAATTAGTTTTTCCTCGATTATATCCTTAGGTTGGCTAAAACCGGTTTTGATTATATTGCACATTTGTTTAGCAAAACCCGGTGTCGAATTTGATTACCACACTCGACGATGAATTCGGAATTATAATCCCTGATTGTAGTTCACCCGTTGGCTTGCTGAAACGTAATCCTTAAATATTATCTCTCAAAAAGTGTTTCATGCGGCGGCGAGACACTGAATCATAAGGCTGAGCACCACCGCAGTAACACAAATTTCCTCAACGGCTATTACGGAAGCTGGAGGTGGGGGTTGCCTAGAAATTGTAAGAGAATAGCGGTCAAGGCGGTAGTCACATGAAGGAACACACTTATTTCTGAATTACTGCATGAGTAAGTTTGTCTATCATCAGAGGAAGAAGAAAATTAACATCACTAGATTTCACTTGAGAAACAATCAATTTGTTTCGATAAATGCGGACCTTGGTTTGTTTTCGATAAAACGTTACACGATCTTGATACTCTTTCAAAAAGATTGCCCACCGTAGGGGCAGAATTCAAAGAATCTTGGTCGGCCGGGTTTAAGGCATTGTAGAAAGTATCAAGTTGATGCAAATCGGTAAAACCATGATGAGGGCATGCACGAAGGAGATCCTTGTAACGGTCCCATGCCTCATGAAACGATTCATCAAAACGTTGTTGAAAGTTGGAAATTTCATTTCAGAGATTTGTCGTTCTTGAGGGAGGAAAGAATTCATTGATGAATTTTGGGAAACAATCTTCCCAAGTGAGAAAGAACGAGGATTTCTTTTTTTCTAGCCCAACGACGGGCCTTCCCCCGCAAGAAGAGAATGAAAAAGCATAAGCTTAATCGCTAATTTTAGGAATATCCTTGTATTTTTAGTGTGAAATAATTTTGTTTCAACCAACTAATGTGAATCATGAGGAATTGTCTTGTTCTCAATTTCCGAATGAATTGGTCCGAAGTCATCCTATTAACTGAGACATCTTTGAGCTCGAAATGCGCAGCAAGAATAGGTGGACACCCCAATTGCTATGCATAACCCCGATGGATGCATGGAGCAATCCGGCCATAGTACGTTTATTGCCATCGTAACTACGAGAGAATTCTTTAAGAGAAAAAGGTGCTTTGAACATCTACGTTACGATGTATTCGGATTATGAAGTATAGAAATTATATAAGATTCACCAACAAGATTCGACGAAGAGCGATGCGCATGCACTAAAAAAACAAATTAAGAGAAAGGAAAATATTTTTGTAACCGATAATCAAACGAGTGTACGGTAGCTCTTTAGAAAACGCACAAAGAAGCGGAGGAGCGGGTAAGCGCGAAGCTATTAAAAACCTTCTCCTTTCAGGTCAAAGTTCGTAGGATCGACCTCCTTATATACCTCATCTTATATTTGTAAATCTAAAGGTGAGCCGTTTTCAAGTTGACACAACTGTTTTTTTGTGTTTTTTGTGTACTAATCAAACTAATAGGAAATAGTAAAAGGTTGGTATTTTTATTTTTTAATAATAAAAAATATTCACAAACAGGAAAATGATAACTTCACGAGGAAAGGTCTTTCAAAAACTAATCTTCAAACGAAACTCTATAATCGCTCACACCTCCCTGCAACGGCAACCAAAAATTGAACTCCCTTCAACTTAATATATATAAATATAAAAAATGATAAAAGATTAATACTAGAGAGATTAAGTATTCCAAGAGGCCTTTTAAAAGATATTCGGACTTTTATCCTCCAAATTAAATTCCCAAAAAAAAAACCTTCCCGGTCGTGTCCCGTCGAAGGCGTGAATTGAAAAACGAGGTTAAGTTTCGTGATCGCGTTTTTGAATGATTCAATGATTTTTTGGTTTGGATTCTATTTCTACAATCTAAAATGCAAAAACAAATATAAGAAACCCTAAAACGAAAGCAATTTAAGCTAAAAACCTAAAAACGATAACGGGATGTAAATCCCGTTCTTTAAAAAACTAAATTCTACAATTTTAACCCTACGAATGAAAATTAATTTTCCTAAGTCCCAAATGATAAAAGAAAATTTAAAAAAAAAGAACTATATTTTTTTGATTTTTATATAATTTTTTATGAATTAAAAACGGATTTACTCAAAAAAAATGCATTAAAAAATATTAAACTAATTCTAAAAATTCTGGAAAAATTACTAAACAGAAGTGCCGTGGACAATGCTAATCTAAGAAAAATAAAAACTTAAAGGTGCTTATGGAAATAAAGCCAGAAATAAGCTAAATGTGGTCTGATAGGCTATTTGTGCAAACAAAAGGGTTAAATATTTGATTGTGTGCAAGTTAGAAACAGATGGCCCTATCTGGTTTCTGAGTTAGCGAGTGTTGTGTTTGAGCTTTTGGTTAGAGGTATGAAGTCAGGGGTCGAGCCTAGCTCTCCCCCAGACTTCCCTTCCTAAGTTTTTATAATTTTGAACATTTTTTTGAAAAGTTTAAAACTTAAAAAATAGCCAATTAAAAAAGGAAACTTTTTTATAAACTTAAAAATAGCTGAAAAGCAAATAAAGTTGACAAATTGGCTTTTTTAACTAAAGACTATAATGCCATTGTTAAGCCATTTTTTAGACTCAATAAGCTTAAAAGAAAACAATATAAGCACAAACAGGCCTAAACTTACACCTAATAAGCAATTAGAAACCTAAATTAAGCAAACCTAACAAGCCAAAAGCACAAATAAGCAAATAAGCACTTTGGGTTAAAACTGTTAACAAAACAGCCTAAGGGGACACTTTCTAGCTTATTTTTAAGCTAGAAGATGGAACCTTATGGCTTTGAGACCTATAAAACTTAAAAGCGTGTACTATAAGCTATCTAAAACAGCAATTAGAAAACATTTTGAAAATCAAATGAACTAGGAAAAAGCTGAATGAAAATGGTTGTTTCAGGCTGTTTACACTATTTTGTTTTTTCAATTTTAAAAAGAACAATTCTAATTGCAGCCCTAAAAAAACGAATTATCCTAAATAAGCTTTTAAACCTAAAATAAGCCCTAACATATCTAATAATAACCATGAACTAAATAGCTAACACTAATTTTTGGATCAAAAACTGACTTTTTAGACTAAGAAAATGAAATTTCAAAACTGACAATTTCAACCAAACACACATGCACTTGTACACTTAACTACTCCTATTCTTGAAATATAGACAGCTCAAACAACACAAAATCAACATTTAAAAACTAATTTAAAAGTCTTAATCAAATAAGCTATATGAAACTGTTTTTGAAACCACAGATTGAAACACCTATTAGACAAAATTAAAAAACTCAGTTTTGAACTTTAAAATTCTTAAAAACAGATTGGTATAACTTAAAAAAGGTTTGTATAAGAAGGCAAAAATGACCAAACAGTTTTACGACAATTTCTACTCCCATTTTTAAAACCTCTTAACCCAAAAACACCCTCAGTTAAGATCCAAAACCTTTTTTAAAAACTTTAAACAAGGCTAAGGAACTCTTAAAACACTCCAAAAGAGATGAATATTAAGATATAATAAACACATATAAGCAGTTAAAACTAAAAGATAAGCAGAAATAAGCAATGCTACAATAAAAAGTAAAAATGAGACTTACAAGGCCATTTGCTTAAACAAGGGCTTGAATGGATCTTAGAGCTTATCAAAAAGCTCTAGCTTGTTTAAAAACAAGCTAGTAACGACCCTATAAGCCCTTCCTATTTTCAGGCATATCTCCAATAGTTATTTATGTGAATTTTGGTAAAAATGACTTAAGCTTTATAAGTTATGGGAAAACTTACAATGCTTAAGTTAACAGCTTAAGTAAGTAGTAAAAAGAGCTTTTGTGAGCTTATAAAACAGTTTTATTAAAATAAAATACTTTAACTTAAAAATAAGATTTTAACATAAAACTTAAATTACATTAACTAAAATAAAAAACAAGGACAAAACTTTTAAAACAGTACAATATACTAATGTAAAGCAAAAACTAAAACTTAAAAACTAGATAGATTGCATCCATTGCTTAATTAACAAGGTCCTATTTAATAGAAAATAAGCTAAGGTATAGGTCTTCTTTGTCTTAATCTGTTTGTCCTTTCTTGTGAGAGAAATCCCTTGAAAAACTGTGAATCTTGTACTTCTTTAGAACCCAACTCAGCCTTGAATCATCGTGAGCCCAAGGTGGATGATCTTGTCCTTGATTTTGGTCAAAAGCCCTTTTCGAATGAGATATAGGAAGATTGCCAAGGTGGAATGGCATCATGTGAGGTGGGGTTGAGGTTTGAGAGTGATGGTTTTGTTTGTAGGTGCAGTAGTCGAGGTGGAGAAGGTGATGAATCTTTGGGATGGCGGAAAAAGATTTACCGTAGTTTTGTTATAAAAAGAGATAATAGTCCGTTTGCCCTTTTGTTAGTTGTTGGCATCGTTAGTCCTTTTGGACTAACATTTTAGTCCTTAAGACTAACATCAAAAGAGTAAAGGTTTTATGGGTTAACAAGTTGTTATGTGTTATTGGGCTCTTGTTTGGGCCGGTTTATGGTTTATAAGACGTTTAAAGGGCTTTATTACCATAAAACTTATAAGTTTTATAAATGATATCTTAATGGCTAACCCGGCTGCCATTAAATGGGACGGGGTTGGTCCATTAAGTATTTCTTCGTTTTTGGCTTCGGCTTTGACTTTTGGCTTTAGCTTGGTTGACTTTTTGGTTGACTTTAACTTTGACTTTTTTTGGCTTTTCACGCTCTTTCCATTCCATGCTCGGTTTTGGCTTGATTTTTGTTCTTTTTGTTGATATCCGATAACCTGCACAATACAAATCAAAAACACATAAAAACAATGTATTTATTGAAATGTATTTATCTTTTAAGTCCCGTTTTTTATAGGCAAAGGGTATGTTTATATAAAACACAAACCACAAGTCCTGCTAAAAAAATGCAAGTTGCCTCATCAATCCAATCTGATCCTTCCTAAGATTCGGTTAACATCCATTTCTCACCATAAACCATGCAGCATTCCTTTGGCCTTTTTGGCTGAGTACACTGCTCGCCATATGTCATTTTGTTTGACCAATTATGACACTTCACAACTCTTGGTTGACCAGCTGCAACATTTCCCTTTAAAGTAGTAGCAACTCCTCTGTATCCTGTACCAGCATAACTCTGATTTGTCTTCCTTGAACTTGTTGAACGGTGACTCTACCATCTTGAATGGTTGCTTGATTTCTAGGATTAGATTGTAACACCCCCAAAATCACAACAACGGCGGAATACCACTTGGGGCTACTGTCGAAGTATATTATATACACAATTCAAAAATCGACCGTCAAAAGAGACGTTTAATAAAATGTCACATTCGATTTAATAAAATATGAGAGTTACACAGGTCCCAATAATTTCCATTTAACAAAAGTTACGAGCGTTCAAACATGACTCAATTGTATATTTAAAGATAAATGTTATCGAATGTGAAGAAAACCGAGTCTTTAAAGTTTTGACATCCGCGCATCCAAATGCTCTCATGAATCAGCTAGCAAAAATACAAACCTGAAAAAATACCCTGCAAACACGTCAAAATCATGTTGGTGAATTCAGAGGTTTAAGTAAGAGCATTGTTTGAAAAAATATAGTAAATATTTCATAAGAAAAGAAGCGTTACTACATTTAAAAGTATTAGTTTCCAAAAGTCCCACGTAAGTGATTCAATAAACCCAAGAAATGTTCAGTATGGACACAATACTTAATTAATGTCAAAAGAGAAACAAATTCACCAAGTCTAAAAGGTAATATGTATTATTGCACTAAGCTCATGACCCTGAAGCTTTAACTGTTTGTGCCCCTAATAAATGTAGGATGTTCTGCCAAACACCCCAAAGGATTCAATTCAAATGTTAAATGCGCCACATGGTCAACTAGTGACCAAAAATTCCAGAAAAGGAGACGGGGGTTGTCAGCCCCGATAGATCTATTCCACAACATTCGTGCTCACATAACATAGCAACTGACGGTTCATGAATGAACGGGGTGGAAAAAAAAAAAAACTTAAGTTGGCAGTGGTAAACTTAGGCAATAATAAACAGGCAATAAATGGATAGCATACAGTTTAAAAAGTACTTGGTGCAGAAATTAAAGCATAAGGGTGTTCGAAACTCTCGGTTTCATATATAGGTATTCAATGTTCTCAAATCATGTAGTAAGCAAATCAAGCTTTAGTAAAAATAGTCATGTAACGCTTATGTAGTAGAAATCAATGAGTTTACTTGGTAAAACGAGCATGCATTCTCACCTCAAAAATAGTTTATGAAAACCATTAAAAGAGAAAAGGTGGGGTTATGAACTCACTGAGAAGCAATGAAGAAGTGATCAAGAAATCCAAACGAACGCTGACAATCAACCGCGACCTATTTAAATAATATAATAAACTAATTGATACTCGATGCTATAATAAAATATGCAACTCATCAGAAATAAAATAAGTGCATATTATAATAATTAACAATGCATAAAAAGTTGATACTTAGGGAACCCATACAACTCCACTTTTATTTCTTTAGTTTACCAACTTATTTTTTAACTTGTAACGTTTTAGCTAGAATGAGCGGTCTCACTTAAAGTAACGCTAGAATTGTCAAACTAGTCGGACTCCCTCTCCATATTAAGTTACCCTTATATGTTATTTAACTACCATAGTTCACCCATAAACCATAGCCTAAGTAATCTTATTATGAAAGACACATCAATGACACTTGTTCTAAAACAGGGTCTGCTGGACTTTGCAAAAGTTTGGCTACAGAAGACCCCTCAAAACATTTTATAAAAATCTAACAAAAAATTAGTAGGTCACACATATTATAGACAACCTCCAGTTTAAATTTTGTCCAAAAATAATAAGTTTTGACCCGCCTGTACTCAACATCTTTACAATCGAATTTTTGGACAGCAAACACAGTTTTGACACTTAATCTTGTACAAAGGGTTTGACTCACTTTTACATTCTGAAAATCGATGAGGCCTAGTTCGTTGGAAAGTAGACTCGAAGTACTTAATCATAGGGTCCTGCAAATCTAGAAAAGCTATTGGCATGGCCAAGTTACACTACTCGCAAGATGAACTAAAATTCTGCACAAAAACAACGTGCGCAGAATTTTGCCGAAACAATTTCCCAACTTCAAATCGTCATATCTTTTTCGTTTTTAAGAGTTGAAAGCTCAAATTTTTACCACACGTTCGATATAACGATCACCACCAAACTAATCTCTTAAATCTCAGTTTACAACAAAACTCATCTTACCAAATCAAGCCTAAATTTTCTGGTCTAAAGGAGGGTTTAGAAACCCTCACAAATCTTCCATTTTCACACCAATTTCGCATTCAACACAACCATACTAACCTATAATCACTACTAAACCATCAATTTTTTTACCAACAACTCATAAACATACTTTTTTCATGGATTCCTAAAGTATCAAAAACTAACATGCATGCTTACATATATGTAAAACCAATCAAGAAGGAAATAAAAAAGAGCTTACAATGTAATAGAAAGGAAGATAAAAATCAAACACAAACCCTAATAAAGGTGTGTTTGCTGCCGTGGGTTAGGAGGACCAAGAACAAGACCCAAATCAACTTTCACTTCACCCAAACTTGCTTAAAAACCCTTATAATTAATCCCTTGATAATCTTGTTGCACTTAATTTAATCAAAAATCCAAGAATAAAAAATCTATTGAAAATCAAGAAATCATCAATCTTGATGCATGGTGATTTTAAAGGAAAAGAATAATGGGGATTTATATAGGAATGATGTAGGATTAATAAGAAAGTGTTTAATTGGATTTTGGGTGATGATTTTGATGGTTCTGTGTGTTTGGTCGTCGAACCAGAGAAGAAGGAAGAGGGGAGTCGAAATTTTTGTCTGTGTGTGTTGGATCCGGCTTATAACCAAACTAAAAAGGGAGTGGGTTTAATTTGTAATGGGTTTGGTTAAAATAAAAAAAATGTATCAATTGTGTGGGCTTGGGTTATATAAAAAAAATTTAAAGAGTGTTTGGTTTTTGATTTTTGGTTTTGTTGGAAGAAATACAAATATAAGGGTGTGTTTGGTTTATGATTTAGTAGGAGTAAAATATAATAAGGGGGTGTTTGGTTTCTAGAAGAAATCCCGACCTTATCTTGGATCAATTTAGCGAGAGTACTAACCTTAAAACAACAAGATGAATCTAAAGACCAACACCATTTATCGACCGAATTAGAGGAAAGACATAAATTATCTATGAGAGAGACCAATGAAGAAAGCTCGTCTATAGATCCCCCTCTTGGATGGGGTACCGCTAATTCCAGCTTCCACGCCAAACTCCATCGGAAAGAACCCATCTATCACTTCCCTTGCAATCCTTGTTAGACTCAAGAGCATAAAGACAAGGAAAGTGATCCATTAACCGAATACCCTTAATGCACCACACATCTTTCCAAAACAAAGTATCACCCCCGTTTAACACCTTTTTAAAGAAAGAACACGAGAAAGGAGCATCAAGACCATTAATTTGGTTAATGGAGTTAATAATATCACTCCAAACAGAATGCTTCCTTCCTTTCAAACAAGTTTTTACCAATAATGCTAAATAGTAAATGATAATTGCTTCAAAATATCCTTAATAGCTGTCGACCAAAACACACCCTTATTGTTGAAAATTTAAAATTTACATCATAAATCACATGCAACTTTTTTTGAAAGGCTGGATATTATATAAACAAACAAGGCACCAAGAAGGGGTGAAAAAAAAACTGTACAAAACAAGAAAGGCCAAACACAAAGGCCAAAACCACTAAAACTACCAAAAAGATACCCACTATCAAACAAAGCTTTTGGATTAGAAATCCAACAACTCCATTTCAGTGACATACGCTTGCATCTAGTAGAGATCCAAAGCTTCGATAACCTCTGAATAGAAGGAAAAATATCTTCAATTTTTGCATCGTTTAAATCTTCATCCGAAGCATTTACAACTTTATCCCTCCACTTCCAAACGCCCCACAACGCACATTGAAACACCCCAATCAAAACTTTGGAAAGAAGAGGGTTGTTAGAGAATCCAAGATTTCCCAAAGAAATATGAGAAATGGAGAAGGACGGGAACGAAATCGGAGGGGCAAGCCCCCACTAAGGCCAAAAATTTTTTTATAGCGTGTCAATTTCAACACTTATAAAATTCGAAAAAAATTCGTCAAAAGTATACAAAATTGCTCTTTTATAAAAAGATAATTTGGTTCAAGTCGCCATGATATGATTCACTTCGAATAACGATTAATGATTTGTAAGATATTTTTAAAAGAACAGTAAAAATGGTTTTGTCTAGTTTAATAAAAATAAGTGGTTTAAAATAATTTGTGATATATGTTACTCCTTTCGTCTCATTTTTATTGTCCACGTTTCCTTTTTGGGATGTTCCAATTTAATTGTCCACTACTAAAAATAGATAATGAAGTTTTATCAAGTTTACTATATTACCCTTGTTTGAAATTATAATTACAAACATTAAAGAAAACTTTAATTAATTAGCTAATGGTAAAACTGTCATTATGCCAAAAAGTAAGAAAGAGAAAACAGTAATAAATGCACTTTTTTTAAACTGTGTGTTTTTTGTCGGGGGACAATAATTTTGGGACGAAGGAAGTAACTTTTCTCCTTTAACAGTTCATATTCGACGGATGAAAAATCTTCTCCGATAATTTGATAGGTCATGTTTACTAATCACCATTAAGAAGAGAGCTCATTAAAAAAACTCTTATACATTTATTTCAATTTTGATCGGTCAACATTGCACCCTATTTATCAGTTTCGAGAACTCGAACTAGAAAGTGAATCAAACTTTACAAAAGAGTTTCAAGAATTGTCACCCAATCACCCACATTTTACACGTATCAAAAACCCATAACAGTCGGTCACTAGCTAGCTACATACTATACCACCGTCCGATCATCCTTTGTCAAAACTTTGCCTAGTCAAGGTACGTACACATTTGATTCAGATCTGTTTACTGATCCAATATGGCCCAATACTTATTTAAATATTTACGTACAAAAACTCATCATTGCATGATCGTATTAATTATATTTTATGAAATGTAAGCGTCATTGTATATAATTAAATCTGTTGACTTGTTGTTACGTGAGTTCTTTGTATTTTGAGTGACACTAAGAGGGTGTTTGTTATTGCGTTTGCATACAAATTATTTGCTTATTTCATTTCAAAAACGCTATAATCTACTCAGTAGTGTTTGGATAGTCAAAGTAAATAATTGATTATTCACGATTACAACCTTTCAAAACGTCGTTTGGAAAAAGCTAGTAGATCCTTACTTTTTGAAAACGCAATTCATATTTCCTCAAAAAATTACAAAACTATCCTTCATTTATTACTTTCTACTACTCACTATACCTTAGTCATTATATATTATACATTAATATATATTAATGTCTATCTTTGTCATTTTACCCATTAGATCATTGAATAATCTGATTTTCCAAAAACTCAAAAAACTGATTATCTGATTATTGCGTTATCATATAACATAATCAAATCCAAACACTATATTTTAAAATTACGTTTTGTAACAGCTGATTATCTGATTATTCATTTTCAAAACGCATAATCTATTTTCAATAAGCAATCCCAAACACCCCCTAAGTGTGTCGAAATTTCTCTTTCTGATGAGCTCTTTTGTTTTGTGCCTTACAGGCCATCAATAACTTAACGGGGACTAGTTTTTTCTAAACTATCTTTGGAGATTTTATATTGTTGGTTGAATAACCTAAGGTTAATTACTCCTTAAATTATCCCTTAATATAATAAGCAGTGTAATCACTAGGTTACTATATTTAATTACGGGTTTAGAAAAGGATACTAACTTAAAACTAAGGGAGTAACTTTTCTAAATAAAACTATATCTGTAGATGGACTATTTATGAATAAAAGTAAAGATGGAGGGGTGTTATAATTTAAAACCTGGTAGGGTTTTATAACCCTTTTGCCCCGTCCCTTTTTTGTGTTATAACTTCGCCTCCTCTTTTGTTTTTGGGAGAGTTCATCTTCTTTGGGACCTTTTGGTCTTCCTTTTTCTCCTTTCACTGTGGTGGTTAACCGCCGTTTAAGATGGTCGGTTTAACCGTTCTTCTTCTCCACTGTTACGTTCAAGTGTGTTCCCTTGATTTGCTGTGCGAAATTAGGGTTTCGCAAAACAAAATGGGGATCTTTGAGATTCGTCCAAAATTTGGGCGTTTTGGGATAACTCGAATCGATTAATGATTCGATTAAGGGTGCGGTCCTTGTTTTCTTCAAAAAAGGTGTGTTCGTTCCTTTTTTCTTGATGATTTGATTTTGCCCCTTGATGATGACTTATGTTATCCGTTCGTGGTTTTTCTGTTTTGAATCTGTTTTCGGATTTGATGTTCTTGAACAAAAACGAAAAACTTGCAAAAAAAGAGTGGGATCCTTTGATGTCGGTTGAATTAGTCACAATCGGTGATTGATCTCTTGGCGACAAAGTTGGATCTTCCTTCTATTACTTGTTTTGATAATACACGAATTTCTGATTTGTGTATTTAATCGAATTTGCAAAGTTTTGCCGAAACAAAAGATGTTTTTTTTATTCGAGAAACAGGAACAACAAGAAACTTGGTATATGATGATTTTGGTTTTTCCAAAACCTGCTCTGATGCCAAATGTTTGTCCCTAAACGTATGGATCTAAGATTCACGATATACCAAAAGTATGAAATAAACTAAGTTTATTATTAATCTGTCATCATATCTTGATTGTTTACATGTTGTTCTATTTATACATAGCGAATAGTCACGATTGAAGGGTCGTGATGGTTCGAATGAACCAACAGTTATGACCTTTCGTGAATAACTGTCATATAACCGTTTTTTGTAACTAACTAACTGTTTGTAACTGTCTTTGACTTTCCAGCAGATTGGGATTAACCCAATAAATTATTCTCAGTTTGAACATTAAATCCAAATTAAAATAATTTAACTATGGTCTTTATTCTTTGTGAAATTGATTGTTTTTATCAATTGATTAAACAACAAAAAGAAATTTTGGTTTGTCAGCATAACTCCCACCTTGGTCTTTAATTCATTTGTAGTCGTCTAACATAACTTCATTTAGTCTTCGTTCTTGCTTCCTTTAACACTCACTGTAATATTGATCGAATTTGGAATTTTTTGCACTCCCTGCTGTCTTCTGCACTCTCTGCGATTTCTGCACTCTCTGCGATTTCTGCACTCCCTGCGATTTCTGCACTCTCTGCGGTTTCTGCACTCTCTGCGATTTCTGCACTCCTTGCAGTACTCTCGTTGTATCATTTCTTTTCAGTTATAGTCGCCATAAGCAATGTTGGCTCTAAGTCTTCTTCAATAAGATTGGACTGTTCTCTAACTTGATTCTTGCGTTTGTTTGGACCAATCATAGGCAATAGTGTCCAGTTTTGGTGACATCGTAACATGCGACTTGATATTGTCTCTTGTATCTTCTTCAAAAGACCGCCCGTATCTTTCCCTTTTTAAGATTGATAATTGTTCTGTGCATGTTCTCGGCCTCGAGAGAGCTGGTTTTAAATTCTTCCACGTTCTCTAAAAGTTTTCCTGCCTTCTATCGTGTGAACATCAAACTCTCTTGACACCTCACGGTATTTCCCCTTCTTACATTTAAGTCTTCCTCAAATGTCTTTTAATCTTTCCCGATTGCTCGTCTACTGACATCATCGTACTAAATCTGAAGTATTGTTTTCAATAGATGCAACAATCTGAAGGAATTTTGTCCCCAGTACGGCATATTTTTTTTTGTTGTTTTATTTTTTTTTAATAATTTTCGTACGACAACGGAATCTTCAATTGTGTGCCCTAGACTAGCAGCTTTGTTTACTAGTGTTGTTAATTTTCCGGTGAAGGTGTCAATTGTCTCGTCTTCCTTCATATGTAACATCTCAAAGTCGGATTTGAGTGTTTGTAATCTTGCTTGTTGGACTCTTTGTTCACCAATGTGTCTAGTTTTCAAAGCATCCCATATGGCTTTCGCGGTTTTGTGCTTTGTTATTTGAAGCAATTGTTCTTCGGGTAAAGCTTGGTAAAGAAATGCGATAGCAGTCTTATCCTTCTTGTTGTCTGATTGAGTCGTCTCTAGCGGCTCTATCATTTCCCATAAACCATTCGCTTCGAGAATGATTTGCATTCGAATTGCCCATGATGAGTAATTCGAGGGTTTTAGCATCGGACATTGGAATTGAGTTGTACTTATAGTACTTACTTCTTTCTTTGAACTATCTCCACTTTCTTTTGTCATATCTCTATGATATTGTATAATTCTCCAAATGAAATATCTAACACTAAGTGTGTCGAAATTTCTCTTTCTGGTGAGCTCTTTTGTTTTGTGCCTTACAGGCTATCAATAACTTAACGGGGACTAGTTTTTTCTAAACTATCCTTGGAGATTTTATATTCTCGGTTGAATAACCTAAGGTTAATTACTCCTTAAATTATCCCTTAATATAATAAGCAGTGTAATCACTAGGTTATTATATTTAATTACGGGTTTTGAAAAGGATACTAACTTAGGGAGTAACTTTTCTAAATAAAACTATATATGTAGAGGGACTATTTATGAATAAAAGTAAAGATGGAGGGGTGTTATAATTTAAAACCTGGTAGGGTTTTATAACCCTTTTGCCCCGTCCTTTTTTGTGTTATAACTTCGCCTCCTCTTTTGTTTTTGGGAGAGTTCGTCTTCTTTAGGACCTTTTGGTCTTCCTTTTTCTCCTTTCACTGTGGTGGTTAACCGCCGTTTAAGATGGTCGGTGTAACCGGTCTTCTTCACCACTGTTACGTTCAAGTGTGTTCCGTTGATTTGCTGTGCAAAATTAGGGTTTCGCAAAACAAAATGGGGATCTTTGAGATTCGTATTCAAAAATTTGGCGTTTTTTGGGATACACTCGAACATTAATGATTTCGATTAAGTGTGCGGTCCTTGTTTTTCTCAAAAAAGGTGTGTTCGTTCGTGTTTTTCTTGATGATTTGATTTTTTGCCACTTGATGATGACTTATGTTATCGTTCGTAGGTTTTTCTGTTTTGAATCTGTTTTCGGATTGATTTTTCTTGAACAAAAACGCAAACTTTCAAAAAAAGAGTGGGATCCTTTGATGCCGGTTGAATTAGTTCACAATGGAGATTGATCTCTTGGCCGACAAAGTTTGATCTTCTTCTATTACTTTGTTTTTGATAATACACGAATTTCTATGTTGATGTAATTTAATCGAATTTGCAAAGTTTTGCCGAAACAAAAGATGCTTTTTTTATTCAAGAAACAGGAACAACAAGAAACTTGGTATATGATGATTTTGGTTTTTCCAAAACCTGCTCTGATGCCAAATGTTTGTCCCTAAACGTATGGATCTAAGATTCACGATATACCAAAAGTATGAAATAAACTAAGTTTATTATTAATCTGTCATCATATCTTGATTGTTTACATGTTGTTCTATTTATACATAGCGAATAGTCACGATTGAAGGGTCGTGATGGTTCGAATGAACCAACAGTTATGACCTTTCGTGAATAACTGTCATATAACCGTTTTTTGAAACTAACTAACTGTTTGTAACTGTCTTTGACTTTCCAGCAGATTGGGATTAACCCAATAAATTATTCTCAGTTTGAACATTAAATCCAAATTAAAAAAATTAAACTATGGTCTTTATTCTTTGTGAAATTGATTGTTTTTATCAATTGATTAAACAACAAAAAGAAATTTTGGTTTGGTATTAGGCAGACCATTCAAAGTGCTTTGTTGATGCATGCAATTATTATTTATATATGCACTTGAAACCGGAATTTAATCTCTCGGATACAAACTTTCATAAATAATATTCTCTGAATTCTCTAATAACGAAGAAAGATTGATCAGGAACTTATGTCATTGCTTTATTTAAACAGTTTGAGGTGTTTGCAGCGACATTTACTAGCTAAATGATAGTGGGTGATTCAAGTCTTAACTCGGACAAGTCAGTGTGTAAGTGTGCGTTTCATGTCAGATAATTATAATGACATCTCGCTACGTTAAGACTGGCCTACAAGCTTAGCGTAAAGACTTAAGATGAAAGATTTATAGAGCAATATAGATAGATAGATAAATATAAATATAGATAGATAGCAAGATATATAGATGTTAAATGTATCATATCTTGGTATCCATCAGTCTACTAATTCTTGGAAAA
>BQNB010125059.1:4797-19834 GCA_026074375.1 Tanacetum coccineum
TCATAATGATTCCAAATACAATGTTACTTCAGTCGTAATCTTAACGTTTAATATAGAGTAATCGTTGGTTCAGTAACAATGTTTGAGAACCTGAGTTCCTGAGCACTCACAAAATAAGATTTTATAGATTTTTGACAATTGCCTTTAAATGGTCCACTGCCTAATGCTTTGTAATTAGGGGTATTGTTTTTCTTTTTTGCAAGATTTAGCATAACTGACACTTTTTTTAAAGTTGAGCTATGCCTTCTTTGACTGCATCTTTAGATTATATTACAATGACAAAAATGTATACCTTGAACAATAGTATATAACAGTAGCAACTATTTTAACTTTCATATAAACAATATTTCGGTGATAAGCCAGCTAGCTATGCTAAAAAAAGAATTGCAAGAAGGATAACTGATCTCTTTATTTGCAACTCACAATCGTGTAACTATGACTTAAAATTAACTTTTCTATCAAGTCATATAACCATGTTCACTTTTAAATGTTTCGCTGTACAGCTCAAGATAGGGCAGAGAAGAAGGGCTTGCCAATTTAGAGAAAGCGGGTATGCTATAAGCTCCAGAGCGTTTCACCCTCGATCACAACCCAATAGACATGATGTGGGGTGAGATTTTTATAACATGTCGTTCTTTGTGGTCGTTTTCTGTGTGCTAATAAAAATTATAGGCTTTTATAAATGTCAAGACCGGAACGTGAAGTGCAGCTACAATGTATACATTAATCAATGCTACAATGTATACATTACAATCCTTAGGATTCTCGGGTGCACATTTAATGTTTTGACCCGCCCCTTGACCCGCTTGCATTAAATATAAACCCGATCCAATAACCCATCCCTTTAATGAAAGACCGGGATGTGAGCTAATTAAGGTTAGCTGCACTTCAGGCATTCATTGAGGTGAGCTGATATCTATGATTTTCTTTTGCTGTTTAATATGTTTATACCGTTATTACACCAATTTTGACCTCTGCTCAGTCAAAAAAATGCTTTTGGAATTTTGACTCACTAGATCAGTTTCAAAGTATTTCAGCCAATTGTTTGACTGTTAACCAAATTTGTAAAAATGCCCTTGAGTCGGTAATTATAAGAAACAAGCAGGATTACCCGCGCGTTGCTGCGGGACGTTAATTTTTCGCGCGTTGTTGCGGGCCATTGTTATTATTATTATTTTTTTAATTTTGTGCGGGTTTATTTTTTCGGTCTCATGTTTAATAGTGCGGGTTTATTTTTCGGTATCATGTTTAATAATTTGTTTTTTTTCCTTATATGAGTTTATGTCCCGCGCGTTGTTGCGGGGCGGTAATTTTTTTTTTTTAGTTTTTTTTTTGCGATTTTTTTTGTCTCATGTTTAATAGTTTGTTTTTTTTATATGGGCTTATGTGTTGGGCCTCATGTTTAAACCTTTGTTTTTTTTGCTATATGAGTTTTTTTTTAAATGACACTGTTTAATGCAATCTAAAGTTGTACGTTTGTGACTATGTCGATTATTTTAAAGTTGAATCGGTACTTTTGTAATATTTTCCCCCTATTTTGTGCCAAAAATTAAAAAAATAAAATAAAAATTGGGCCGGCCCAAAGTGGGAGCCCAAACCCAAAATGATTTACCATTGTACAGTAGAAGCACTGTAGCTTCTACTGTACAATGCAAAATGTATGTTTTATAATATAGTGTTGTACATTGCCAATATACATACGTAACTGAATTCTGAGATTTATTTGTTACTACTCAAATTTATGCATTCAGATGTTTCTATAGCGATTTTTTAGATGAAAAATATACTGACATAAGGTTTTTGGATTACGAATAAACGACCCCAATACGTTATACTTCAGGCGTGCGTACCATTTTATAAAAAATGTTAAAGTTTACTATTTTTGACATTTTTATATAACAAACTTTATTTATTAAATATCTGACAAGTAGCGATTTTTTTATGAAAAATAAACCGTCATAAAGGCCTATTTATTACGAACAAAATGAGCCCGATATTGATATGCTACAGACGTATGAGTGATTTTATAAAAAAATATTGAATTTCAGTATATGTTTTTAGAGGAAAAAAAAAGACAAACTTTCAAAACATACATTTAACATACATGATAATTTTAAAAAATACCTTAAAGCTGATTTAAAAAAATCAATTAAAACACAAATTAAATACACCCTCATTTAACAATGCTCGCACGAATAACATTATTTCTCGTTTTTAATGAAACGAGATACACATGTACTCTTGTTTTAATTTTTAAATTTCTTTTTTCTTTTGGGTACCCCTATTGGTACCCTCCGGTCCATGAATAGTGCCAATAATGTTAAAAAGATTCCTTTTGTACCCTTCTTTTTACAGTGTAACGCAGTTTTTTATCTGTTTCTGTTCCGTAATTTGTGGAATATAGGGGGGGGGTTTTTTCATACTTTTGACCTGTTAATCTTTTATATTTTTCGTTCCGTGTTATTCCGAGTCACAGTTTTATACATTAAAAAATTATAAAAATAAATTAAATTAAATACCAAAAAAAAAACATGGAGGTACAAACGTGTGATTTGGGGTACATATATCATAAGCCTTTTCTTTTGAAGTGCAATGAAGGCGGGTACAAGTTGGTTGGGCAGACTTTTGACTTGCATTGAATTTCTTCCTCATCCCCCTATCAACCTTAATCTCAATTCAATTCATATATCCACATCTACACATTTTCATCTATAATCCTCATATTTTAATACCACCATTCATTAATTCTTATTCCAACTTCACCTCTCATGATCTCACTTCCTGTCATCCGCACAATATCCATACACATGTACATGTCATAGTATTACATACATAGTATTATTTCTGTATGTATTGTATAATTTGGAATTTCGAACACACAGCTCAGATCTTTCTTTCTATTTCTTTGACCTCAGCAGTAACAAATTCTTCTCATCTCTTTTCTAATTCCAGGAAACTGCCATATGCCATACTTACTTTCTCTCTCTTTCATACACACATACACTTGTTTGCTGGCATGTGCTGGAACAAATATACTTTGTAACTTATATTCATTTGAATTGAATTGAATGAATTATGCACTTTTAGCCCATACTGAAAACTACCCATGAAGCTTTTTAGGTGAGAATTTTCTTTCCAAATTTCTTATCCAATTTTGACCTTTTTTGCATGAGTTATTTATTCATTATCTTACTCTTTAGCCAAAATGAGAGCACATGTTCTTGTGTTTGATTCCCTCAGTTTTTGTTGTTATTTCGATTTTGTATGTTTTGCAATTTAGTCAACTGATAGATCCCAAGTATCATTTGATTATTGAGCCAAAGAAATAAAAAAAAAACGAGCTGAATTTGACTATTTTGGTATATGATAATGAAAGCTTGGTTATTCTTTTGTCTCATTGTGATTTGTTGTTTCTTGTTACCTCAAACATGTCGATCAAGTATCCGAAAAATTGCGAAACTGAGCCCTGGTTTCAAAGGCTCTCAAATGCAATTCATTGATAACAGTGGTTTGTTCCTTGTGTCAAACACATCGAGTTTCGGGTTTGGTTTCAATGCCAATACTGATATCACATCATTCACACTTGTTATCATTCACATTGCTAGTTCAAGGGTCATTTGGTCCGCGAATAGAGGGTTTCCAGTTGGTAATTCTGCTAACTTTGTGTTTGATAATGATGGTAATGCTTATATTGAAAGTAATGGGAAAATTATTTGGTCCACAAACACGAGTGGAAAAGGCGTTTCCACCTTAATGTTGCTTGATACTGGCAACATGGTTTTGGTTGGAAATGATGGTGGCTATGTTTGGCAAAGTTTTAGTCACCCCACAAATACCCTTATGCCGAATCAAGATTTTAGTGACGGGATGAAGCTTGTAAGCAATCCTAGAAACAATCAGTCATTTTCTTTAGAAATCAAGTCAGGGGATATGATTTTATCAGCTGGATTCCGGAACCCTCAACCGTATTGGGATATGGGTAAGGACAAGAGGAGGATTATCAATAAAGATGGCGGAACTCTTGAATCCGCCACTATTGATGCCAATTCGTGGAGGTTTTATGATCAAAACAAAGTGTTTTTATGGCAGTTTGTGTTTGACGAAGGTACTGATGATAACACCACATGGGCTGCAGTTTTAGAAGACGACGGATTTATTAGATTCTACAATCTACACGGAAAAACGGCTGGGAATCTAGATATACCGGGTGATTCATGTGGTACCCCTCAATCTTGTTCACCTTATCTTGTTTGTCATGATGGAAACACTTGTCAATGTCCATCCGGTCTGAATGAAATAAACTGCAAACCGAACGTTGTATCTTGTAGCACACCCAAAGATCAAAAAACTCTTATAAATGCAGGGGAGAATCTGAGTTATACTGCTCTTGGGTTTGTTCCCCCGTCTTCAAAGACAAGTCTAGAAGGCTGTAAATCGTCATGTTTGGGAAACTGTTCTTGCTTGGTTATGTTCTTTGATAACAAATCTGGGAATTGTTATATGTTTGATCAGATTGGGAGCTTTATAGACGCTAAAAATGGTGTCAGTTTTGAATCATATGTTAAGGTTTCACATTCTTTACATGGGAAAAAGAAACAATCAATGGCGGTGGTGATTGCCATAGTTATAGCCACGTTGTTTGTGATTCTCAGCCTTGTGTTCATAGGGGTTCGTTGGCACAAAAAGAAGAAAAATGAACCTACTGAAAAGGCCGATGAATCATCAGAAGAGGATAATTTCTTGGAGAGTATCTCTGGGATGCCAATTCGTTTTACTTACACGGATCTTCAAAAAGCCACAGATAACTTCAGTAAGATTCTTGGCCGCGGAGGTTTTGGGTCAGTTTATGAAGGTGTGTTGAAAGATGGGACACAGCTCGCGGTTAAGCAGTTAGAAGGGATCGGTCAAGGTAAAAAAGAGTTTCGAGCCGAAGTGAGCATCATTGGTGGCATTCACCACCACCATTTGGTTCGGCTAAAAGGGTTCTGTGCAGAAGGGGCACACCGGCTACTTGTTTATGAGTACATGGCTAATGGCTCGTTGGACCGATGGATTTTCAAGAAGAATAAAACCGAGTTCTTGTTAGATTGGGATACAAGATATAATATTGCAGTTGGTACTGCTAAAGGACTTGCATATCTTCATGAAGATTGTGATGTAAAGATCGTTCATTGTGATATCAAGCCAGAAAATGTTTTACTCGATGCCAATTTCCGGGCCAAAGTGTCTGATTTTGGTTTGGCTAAGCTAATGACAAGAGAACAAAGTCATGTTTTCACAACTATGAGGGGTACAAGAGGGTACTTAGCACCGGAATGGATCACAAGCTACGCGATATCTGAGAAAAGTGATGTTTATAGCTATGGTATGGTGCTTCTGGAGATCATAGGAGGGCGGAAAAACTATGATTCCTCGATGATTTCTGAGAAATCTCATTTCCCGTCTTATGCATTCAAGATGATGGAAGAAGGAAATTTAGAAGAAATATTTGACCAACAAATGAAAATAGATGAGAAAGATGAACGTGTGCGTGTGGCTATACAAGTGGCTCTATGGTGCATACAAGATGATATGAACCTAAGGCCTCCTATGACTAAAGTGGTTCAAATGCTCGAGGGTTTATCCCCGGTGCCTGCACCACCAATGGCGTCTCAGACAGGTTCTAGACTCTATTCAGGGTTGTTCAAGTCGATTAGTGAAGAAGGCACTTCTTCAGGGATGTCTGATTGTAATAGTGATGCGTATTTATCTGCCGTTCGCCTCTCAGGGCCAAGATGATATTATAAGTATATATGATTGTAGATCATAAGTGTACGTGAATTTTGTAATGTTAGTACTAATACGATAAATGTTTGAATAAGTTGTGTTAAACATTTGACATCTATAGCTCAACATCTTCCTCATAGACGGACGTAATTATAAATATACACATTTACGGACAAATACGCTGCCGTTTTGACATGGGCTCTTTCCTCACTCATGTGGGCTAATTGGCCTGGCCTAATTGTGGTCGGTGTTGACATTTTTTTTTTCTTAGGGTATGTTTGGTAAAACTAGCAGTAAGCGGTAGCAGTAAGCAGTAGCTAGCAGGAGCAGTTAGCGGTAGCAGTAAGCAGTAGCAGTTTTCTAATAAAAACGTTTGGTAGCGTAGTTGTAGCTGTAATTATAACATGTACTAATGAGTAAAATAGGGTATATACACATTAATGAGTTAAAAATTCATATCAAGTTTAACGTTGATTTTTAAAGGTAATACGTTAATTTTTTATATGACTTAAACACTATATAAATATCATGCATATAATGTAATCATATTCTTGATAATCAAACATAAAATACGAGTATGTTTTTAAGGCGCGTCACAAACTTAAGAACTAAACTCTTCCATTTCAAGTAATCATCTTTTACAACATATTATATTAGCAAAGACAAAATAAATAAAGAGACATAAAGTTCTAATACACAATCACCCAATATTGCAAACCGGACCTACGTATAAAAAATATCATGTTAATTTAAATGGTGGGTAATATCTCGCTCTGCTTGCGCTAATGGAATACGATAAATGTTTGAATAAGTTGTGTTAAACATTTGACATCTATAGCTCAACATCTTCCTCATAGACGGACGTAATTATAAATATACACATTTACGGACAAATACGCTGCCGTTTTGACATGGGCTCTTTCCTCACTCATGTGGGCTAATTGGCCTGGCCTAATTGTGGTCGGTGTTGACATTTTTTTTTTCTTATACTCGATTCTTCCAGATCTTCCCGCAAGTGAACCTTTGGGATTCGAGATTGCAATTATCCGAATTGCAGGTTTGTTGTTCGGTTTTTGTAAACATCATAATTTTTTTGTTGGGTTTTGATTTGTCAATGATTTTAGTTGTTTTAAGTATTTGCGGTGTTGATTCGTGTTGCATATCTCCTGTTGGTTTTTCGTTTTATGCGTTTCGTGAATGAAGTCGTAGATTAAGATAGTTTCTTGGGTCGTGTTTGGATTTTGTGAAATTTTATGAGTTAGGATTTGGTTAATGGCTTTTAAAGATTTATATTTTTTATGCCGTAAGTATGTGATGAAAATGTTGCTGATTGCGTAATTTAGTGGTGAAATGAAGGATGCCCATAACATGTATGAGATGTTGAGGGTCATGGATAAGAAAAAGGAAATCAAAAAGTTCATTGGTTCTTTGCTTTTCGGTTTTTTAGTATATTATATGAAAACGTTGTTCGTTTCAAGTCATCAACGGCTCTTACATCAATAAGAGAGCTTATGGTTACCTCACTTTCTTATACTCTCGAACCTTTTGTCCAGTTGAAATGGGGAATGTTTGTCCGCTACTTTTTACTTTATTTGAGGTTTTCTTTGTCGGTAATTTTTTTTATTCATCTTAAATATTTATCGATCAAAAATTCAATTAGATTTAAGAAGAAGGATATGGGTAACGCATAGTTTAACATCAAAGTAAGCCTAAATTCGTGTTTCCTAAATTCATAGGTTTACAATTGAACCAAACGCACATAGGTTCCATGTGTCACACACGTGTAATAATTGTGTGGCGAATAATTAGGAAAGAGCCCCGACACAATATACATAGTTTGGCAAATTCTCTTCATCTATATAATGTATTCTGATATGTACGCTTTTTTTTGTATTTGCATATGTGTCGTGTT
Source organism: Tanacetum coccineum (assembly GCA_026074375.1). NCBI lineage: Eukaryota > Viridiplantae > Streptophyta > Magnoliopsida > Asterales > Asteraceae > Tanacetum > Tanacetum coccineum. The sequence goes on from BQNB010125059.1 coordinate 12,476, forward strand.
TGAGAAGTCAAGTGTCTACGTGCAGGTACATAGTAGTAGCTTAGGCTGGATTTAAAGAGCGAGTGTGTAACCGTATCCATCAGGTATAGTTTTGGTTAATTGAAAACCTGCCTGTAAAAATTATTTACATGGTTCTTGGGTCATCCGTTAGCTAGGATATCCTGATAGTATAGCTTAGAGGGGATTTTTTTTTCATTTGCTTATATTGTGGTCGACCCGAGTATTTCATGTCTTATGGTCCAAATGGGAAGGCCGATAAAACTAGCTAAAAATCAAACCGATGAAATAGGTCGAACGCGATGAAAGTTTATTAATGTGTATTTGATTTCAGTTTATTTTTGAGCACGCATAGCCACACTTGCAATGCTATTTTATTCTTCGTAAATATTTATCGATCAATGAATTCAATTAGAATTTAAGAGAGAAGGATATGGGTATCGCATAGTTAACATCAAAGTATGCTAAATTTGGTTGCCTAAAATTCATTTAGGTTACACTGAACCAAACGCACCATTAGGTTCCATGGTCACACACGTGTAATATTTGTTGCGGATAATTAGGAAAGAGCCCCGACACAATATACATAGTTTGGCAAATTCTCTTCATCTATATAATGTATTCTGATATGTACGCTTTTTTTTGTATTTGCATATGTTTCCGTGTTGAGAAGTCAGTGTCCTACGAGCAGTACATAGTAGTAGCTTAGGCTGTATTTAAAGAGCTAGTTGTGAGAGCCGTATCCATTCAGGTAATAGTTTTAGTTATTTAAAACCTTCTTTGTAAAAATTATTTACATGGTTCTTGGGTCATCCGTTAGCTGGGATATCCTGATAGTATAGCTTAGAGGGGATTTTTTTTCATTTGCTTATATTGTGGTCGACCCGAGTATTTCATGTCTTATGGTCCAAATGGGAAGGCCGATAAAATTAGCTAAAAATCAAACCGATGAAATAGGTCGAACGCGATGAAAGTTTATTAATGTGTATTTGATTTCAGTTTATTTTTGAGCTCGCATAGCCACACTTGCAATGCTATTTTATTCTTCGTAAATATTTATCGATCAATGAATTCAATTAGAATTTAAGAGAGAAGGATATGGGTATCGCATAGTTAACATCAAAGTATGCTAAATTCGGTTGCCTAAAATTCATTTAGGTTACACTGAACCAAACGCACCATTAGGTTCCATGGGTCACCACTTGTACTATTTGGGTTGTCGAGATAATTAGGAAAGAGCCCCGACACAATATACATAGTTTGGCAAATTCTCTTCATCTATATAATGTATTCTGATATGTACGCTTTTTTTTGTATTTGCATATGTGTCGTGTTTGAGAAGTCAAGTGTCTACGTGCAGGTACATAGTAGTAGCTTAGGCTGGATTTAAAGAGCGAGTGTGTAGAGCCGTATCCATTCAGGTAATAGTTTTGGTTATTGAAAACCTGCCTTTGTGAAAAATTATTTACATGGTTCTTGGGTCATCCGTTAGCTGGGATATCCTGATAGTATAGCTTAGAGGGGATTTTTTTTCATTTGCTTATATTGTGGTCGACCCGAGTATTTCATGTCTTATGGTCCAAATGGGAAGGCCGATAAAATTAGCTAAAAATCAAACCGATGAAATAGGTCGAACGCGATGAAAGTTTATTAATGTGTATTTGATTTCAGTTTATTTTTGAGCTCGCATAGCCACACTTGCAATGCTATTATAATAAAAACCATTATTACATGTTTGTTCTCTGATTGACTAATGGTTCTGTGTTCTCTATTTCACCTGAAACATCCCACTTTTTTTATGCTTGGAAGTGCTGTGAGAATTGATCTCACCACGTAGGTGTGAAATTTCGTAAGCTAAGTACTAATGTTGGTCACTCTGAGATATAACCCAAGTAATATCTTACCCAAAATATGTCGACCTTCGGTATGCATTTGGTTAAAAGATGCGTATTTGTTCTTTAGTGTAGGGATAATGAACATGTTTCTTACATGTTCCTGCAATTATCTCACGCCCCAAGAAAACTATTGATGCTATAAAAAACATAAATTGTCTTCTTAAGCATTTTTTTTGTTCACGTATGAAAAAGTGAATGCTTTTTCTAAGAGGGCACATGTAATTTACATTTTTGGCTGATGACAGGAAGACGCTGGAGCTATAGCAGCAGGCAAACCTGCTCTGGCTCTTAGGGAAAGTTCTGAAATGAAGCTTCACTTATCACAACTTTGCGGTTATTTTGACCCCTTTTTATGTCATAAAAGAGGATTACATGATGTTGTGATACAGATTGAACAAGTTAAACCTGAACCACTCATTTTACCATCTATAATATATGAAATTTATGCGAGTCAAATGTTTGCTATTTTACTAGACACGAGAATGTAGTTATTTAACATGTATCATGAGCACTTCACTTTTGTTAACCGTTAATAACATATCGTTTTAATGACATGTTTAAAGGAATAGCCAAAAGATTGGTGGCAGCGGGTATTTGTGAGGCTACAAAGAAGAGGAGCTGAGATATAAGGATATCATGAAAATAAAAAGTAGTGCCAGGCGACATTTCCATAAGGACGTATCTGTGATAAAAATCTATATTGACAATGAGAAGGCATTTAAATATAGCAAATTAGGCTTCACTACTGGCCCTATTGATATCTTTTCTCATAATGAAGATACAATTATGGAATATCGCTTTTGTTGAAGTACTAAGAAACTTGATAACAAGAATGACATGTTGTTGGTTACAGAGTAAAAAGACCATCATTTGATGTTCCCAAGGATTTCGTCTTTCACATCTCACAGGTACGAATTCTATTTGGTGCAACGCCACGCGCTCCTGTTACTACCCTAAGCATATAGACAACTATTTCACGTTATGCAGAAATCTTTACAAGATACTGTAATAAAAATGTACCCCTGTTGAAATAGGAATTACTAGAGCTTGGTGACACAAATCAAAGCTTGCTCCTATATTGTACACCAATAAGCTAACAAAACAGTTACATGTAATCTCAATGAAACATTTAACATGGTTCTTGATTTATAATAAAGACTTTTGGTTCTTTTTAACGAATGGCCACCCATTTATATAAAAGTGGGTCAGTTGGGGTTATTATTTTAATAAGGGTATAAAGCAGGATATATTACCTAGAAATGAAACGTTGCGAACGGATGACAATGGGGATGAAAAGAGTGGCAACTGATCACACATCATAGGATGATGAACCAAAGTTACCAGCCTGGGGGTTATATATGTAATAAAAATTGCGATATATGATGGTTCTAATAGTATCTGTTTTGTAGTGTTCTGTATTGATAATGGAACATGTAAATTGCAGCCTCAATATGTGATCAATGATCTACATGATTCCTTTTGGTCTAAGTGGTGCCAGAAGCTAATGTTGCAACGTAAGTTGTTGGAATTGAAGTTCGTGTCTTTACATGTATTTCAAACAATTGTTAGAAAATCTTTCCAAAAAACATAAAGATTACTACATCTTTTCAGGCGCACATTAGAGATAGATTGCTCCAGTTAGTCTGCACGTCGGATGGAAATATTTTATATCAAGCTAATTTTATCTAAACAGCGTCATAACAGGTGCCAGTTTAAATTGCTAATAGCAGGCGACAACCGATTTCATAAGAACACAGTCCGCTATGCCCCATAGCCGTCAAGGCCAAGCTCAACATTCCCTAATGCAAAAGTGGGTGTCTTTACTCATCATGAATTTTTTAATATATTTCATGAAGTGATAAAGAGTTTGAACAATATTTTTTTGATGCTTACGCTATAGAGTTGTCATTGGATTAGTAAGGTTGATCCAGCTCAAAGATGTATTGTACACAATTGTTGTCGCTTATGTTGTATTTAAAATATTATATATATAATCAATAGAGAAGGGTTGACTTACTGTTCATCTAAGCACTGTAGCTACAGTGCTGGGCCAAAAAATTTAGCCCAAAAATTTGGGCCGGCCCAATTAGTTTTTTTTTTAAAATTTGTTGGCACAAAATAAGGAGGAAAAAAATGTTACAAAAGTACCGACGCATTCAGATAAAAAAATACCCGCGGTAACATTTCCGAATTGACTTAAACAATGTCATTTTACACCATGAGACCTAAAAAATAAATTCGCAAAAAAAATAAAAAATAATAAAATAAATCATTTGAGAAGGGTTGACTTACTATTCATTTTAAGCACCGTAGCTACAGTGCTGGGCCAAAAAATTTAGTGTCATTTTATACCATGAGACCAAAACAATAAATTCGCAAAAAAAATAAAAAATAATAAAATAATAAAAAAATAAAATTTTAACGCCACGCAACAACGCGTAAGACCATAAAAAAAACTACTAAACACGATACTGAAAAAGTAAACCCGCACTATTAAATATGAGACCGACAAAATAAACTCGCACAAAATTAAAGAAAAAAAAAAGAATTAATGACACGCAACAACGCGCGAAAAATTAACGCACCGCAGTAACGTGCAGGAAAAAATAAACTTACACTATTAAACATAAAAAAAAACGCGCGAAAAAAAATTAAAAATAAATAAATATAACGCCCTGCAACAACGTGCGAACAATTAACGCCCGCAGCAACGCGCGGATATCTTTGCTTGTTGCAAACATTATCGGTGTTTCGGTTCCTGTTGTTTTCTATCAACAAATGTACAAAAGTATGATCTATGTAAACACATGCAAACTGTGTAAGCTAAATATAAATTCGACAAATACATTTAGTTTATCTACGAATGCCAATTATCGCAAAAAAATGATGCCGCGCCGCAACGCGCGGGCTATCCTGCTTGTATATTACACATTTGTGGACAAATCCACTGTCGTTTTGACAGTGGGCCACATTGCTACAGTAATGAGCTCCCATTTTGGGCCAGCCCGATTTTGGTTTTTTTTTTAATTATTTTGTTTTTGTTTTTTTTTAATTTTGTATGCACAAAGTAGGAGGAAAAAAAATATTACAAAAGTTCCGATTTATTCAGATAAAAAAAATACCCGCAGAAACATCTTTGATACCTAATAACTTTAAAATAATCGATATGGTCACAAACGTACAACCCATTATATTAAAAAAAACCCATATAGCAAAAAAAAAAAAACAACACTTTAAACATGAGGCCCAACACATAAGCCATATAAAAAAATTATTACTAATATACACATTTGTCGACAAACTAGCCTAAAATTCGCATAAAATGTGGCCCAAAATCTGGCCGAAAGTAAAAAAAAAAAACTAGCCCAAAATTAGCCTGAAATCTGGCCCAAAAACTATTTACGATTTTCTTACACAAAAAATCCCGTAAAAAAATTAACAAAAAAAAACACGTCAAGTTTTTATTGTTAAATTTCCCGAATCGTACAAAAAAAGGAAATATCCGGGAAAAAATTAGCCAAAAAAAATACAAAACGGACCCTCAACTTTTAACTATTTACGATTTTCTTACACAAAAAATCCCGTAAAAAAATTAACAAAAAAAACACGTCAAGTTTTTATTGTTCACAACTTTTTTACATTCATCGGCCCAAAAAAAAAAGATATCGAACCGTCCCAAAAAAAGAAAATATTCGGGAAAAAATTAACCCGTCCCAACGCAAATTTTTTTTCTCCGAATCATACAAAAAAAGAAAATATTAAAAATTAGCCCCGCCATAACGCATCGCCCAAAAAAACCCCCGAAACGTAAAAAAAAATTATTCGGAAAAAAATTAGCCCCGCCGCAACGCGCGGGTTCTTTTGCTTGTTCCTCAAAACTAAAAAGTTTAAAAGAAAAGAAAAAAAAACAATCATATCACAAACCATTATTATATGCAAACTCTTTAGCTCTTTTGAGTTTAGTGCAAAACTGTTGGTACATAATAAAGTTGAAACGGTATCAGGCAACTAAAAGCCCAACTATTATATCAGGCCCACTTAATTAAAAGCCCATGAGACGAAAATAGATTAACAAGTAACCACTAGGCGTGTTTGTTCGGTTATCGAGATGTTCGGTTTAATCGACTAAAATAAATTTGGTACAATCAAACAGAAAATCGAATTTAAATTTGGTTTAATTTTCGAGTTAACCTAGATAACCAGAATTATATCATTTATATTTTCTTTTTAAAATTAAATATGTATATGTTTTTAGCGAAAAATAATAATAAGCTCAAGCTTAAAAAAGTATTTTTATATAAAGATAAAACTCTAATAATATTTTATATATATAAATATTCTAAAATTCTAAAATATTTATATTTTTATGAATCCAGTTTTCGGTTTAGATTATTAAAACTGTATCCAAATCAAATACTGAATATTTAACTCGGTTCGGTTTTGATAAATTCAGTTCGATTTAGTTTGGTTTCGGTTTTCTGTTCTCGTGGGTATTAGCCGAATACTGAACACCCCTAGATAGACGTGTTCATCGGTTCGGTTAAAAAAATTTTTTTAGGTAAAACCGAACCGGGTCGAATTAGAATTTAACCGAACCGATCGAAAACCGAATTGAATTCAGTTCGGTTTTCGGATTGACCCGAATATGTCAGGAATTCAGTTTTTAGTGAAGTGACGATCATTATCAATCTCACGAGCCTTAGTGATAGTTAGTCAATTCAATGTAGAGGTGCAAAAAAATCGGTTAAACCCGGTTTCCGGTTTTTAGAAAACCGGTTTTAAAATAACCGGTTTTTCTATTGAATGTTATTTTTTTTGAAATGTATCTGATGTTGTGTTTTGTGGTTGGTTTGCGCTTAAATCTACTTTACATGATGCTTATTATTGATGCTTATTGTTCCCTTGATGATGCATTTTTATGTTGCCTTTATTATTTGTTGTTGGTTGATGTTGAGTATTGTTGTTTCCCTGCTGATGCCTTTGTGTTGTGCCCTAATAGTTTTCGATATCATAATATGAAAGAAAAACAAAAAGTTGAAAATATGGAAAACATGCTTGACTTTCACAATGATAGGAACAAAGAAAAAAACTTTAATAATGTTGCCACTTCTGATGCTACCGATGTTGTCAGTAATAGTGGTTTAGTAAGTAGAGGTCGTCTTAATTCTGTAGACTCTTATTCGGTTGGTAATGTGTCATGTGTTGGATTTGGTACTGTTGAGAAGGAAGGTTTGTTATCATATGATAATATTGGTAGTTCTCTGAATGGATTGAGTAATCCTTATGTACAAAACCATCCTACGAGTTGTGTTAGGTCTTATCAAGTGAATGATGCTTTTTTAACTAGCTCGACTTATGTTGGAGGGGGGGTTGTGTTGGATTTTGAAAATTCGTCGGAACAGTTGTCGTGTGGAAAAAAAATGGTTGGTGTGCATAACGATCCTCAGAGTTGTGTTAAGTCTCATCA
>BQNB010125060.1:0-13562 GCA_026074375.1 Tanacetum coccineum
AGTCTTAATTCATCGAGCTCATGCAACTGTAGAAATCGTTCTCTTACAATCTTAAGATTAGGATTACAGCTTTGCAGGGCCCATCAAGCACGATGTTGGATTTTAAACGGCAAATGGCACGTTTTTCATAGAGAAGTAGGTATGGAGTGGTATCGACTGGAGTTTTGTAGGCTATACGAAATGCCCATAGAGCGTCATCTAATTTTCTTGACCAAACAGATGGATTGTCCTTAACTGTCTTTTCGAGGATTCTTTTTAAGGCTTTGTTAGTGTTTTCAACCTGACCACTGGTTTGTGGATGATAAGTTGTGGCTATACGATGATGTACTCCATACTTTTTCAAGATTTTTTCCATTTGACAATTACAAAAGTGAGTTCCTCTGTCGCTAATTTGAGCTTTCAGAATTCTAAAACAAGAGAAAAGCTTTTTCAAGAAATTGACTATAACTAGTGCATCGTTAGTGGGTAAAGCTTCGACTTCTATCCATTTGGATACATAGTTAATTGCGACAAGAATGTATTTGAACTTATGGGATTTTGGAAAAGGTCCCATGAAATCAATTCCCCATATGTCAAAAATTTCACTAACTTGGATGCCGTTCAAAGGCATCTCGTCTCTTCGTGAAATGTTACCAGAACGTTGGCAGGCATCACAGTTTTGTACCAGAGTCTGTGCTTCTTTGAATATGGTTGGCCAATAGAATCCAGGATCAAAAACTTTCTTTGCGATAATCGATGGTCCATAATGTCCCCTAGTGGGTCCATGATGACATTCATCTAGAATTTTTCAAGTTTCCGAACCGTGAACACATCTTTTGATCATGCCATCGGGGCATGCTTTAAATAGATACGGTTCGTCCCAGAAATAGTGCTTAAGTTTTGAAAAGAACTTACAACGCTGAGCGTAGGTTAATCCTTTTCTTAGAATTCCTCCAACTAGGTAGTTGGCAAAGTCGGCAAACCACGGGCTCTCTTTCTCGTCGGTTTTGATACTCATGAGAAACTCATCAGGGAACTCGTCATTTATTTCCTCGTCCTTGAGTTCTTTGAGATTGGGTTTCTCAAGTCGCGATAAGTGATCTGCTGCGACATTTTCTGCTCCCTTTTTATTTTTGATTTCGATATCGAATTCTTGAAGCAGTAAAATCCAGCGTATAAGACGTGGTTTGGCATCTTGTTTCGAAAACAGATATTTTATTGCAGCGTGATCCGTGAACACAACTGTTTTTGAAAGAACAAGGTATGATCGAAACTTGTCGAATGCAAAAACTACGACGAGTAACTCTTTTTCGGTCACCGTATAGTTTTGTTGTGCGCTATTCAGAGTTTTGCTAGCGAAGTGGATGGGTCGAAAATGTTTTTCTTCGCGTTGGCCTAACATGGCTCCTACGGCAAAATCGCTTGCATCGCACATAAGTTTAAACAGTGGCGACCAATTAGGTGAAACCATAATAGGTGCGTTCGTTAACTTTTCTTTGAGAGTTTCAAATTCCTTGTTGCACTCTTCATCAAAGTTAAAGACTGGGTCTTTTTCGAGAAGTTTCGTCATGGGTCGAGAGATTTTTGAAAAATCTTTTATGAATCGGCGGTAGAATCCGGCATGTCCTAAGAAACTCCTAACGACTTTGACGTTAGTGGGTGGTGGTAACTTAGCTATCATGTCGATTTTTACTTTATCGGCCTCAAGTCACGGGAGACTTTGTGTCCTAGCATAATTCCCTCGGTCACCATGAAGTGACACTTCTCCCAGTTTAGAACTAGGTGTGCTTGTTTACATCGAATTATCATCTGCTCTAGAATATTTAATCACGAATTGAATGAATCTCCAAATATTAAGAAATCGTCCATGAAGACTTCCATGGAGGTTTCGAGCATATCCTGAAAAATTACAATCATGCACCTTTGAAAAGTTGATGGCGTGTTGCAAAGACCAAAAGGCATACGCTTATAGGTGTAGGTTCCATAAGGGCAAGTGAAAGTGGTCTTTTCTTGATCGGCGGGTTCGATGGAAATTTGAAAATATCCGGAAAATCCGTCGAGAAAACTAAAGAACTTGTTTTCGGCTAATCTTTCCAACATTTGATCCATGAAGGGTAAAGGAAAATGATCCTTTTGGGTAGCTTCGTTCAACTTACGATAGTCGATACAAATACGCCATCCTGTTACTGTTCGTGTTGGAACGAGTTCGTTGTCTTCATTTGTCACAACGGCCATTCCTCTTTTTTGGCACGCAATGCATCGGACTTACCCTAGGGCTATCTTTGATGGCATAGATGATACCCACGTCTAGAAGTTTGATAATCTCTTTTTTAACAACTTCTTTCATGTTTGGGTTAAGTCGGCGTTGTCTCTGAATGACTGGTTTGACATTTTCCTCAAAATTGATTTTGTGTTTTCAAAAGGAAGGGCTAATCCCTGGAATATCGGATGTTTTCCAAGCGAATGCTTCTTTATGGTTTTTGAGAACTAAAACAAGTCGTTCCTTTTCATTTTGTTCGAGTAAAGCTGATATGACTACTGGGAGAAGAGAATTTTCCTCCAGAAAGGCATATTCCAGATGTTTTGGAAGAGGTTTCATCTCAAGATCGGTTGGTGGATCTTGGATAGATGTCCTGATTCTTAGTTTATCTTTTGTTGGTAACTCCTCAAAATCGTCTCTGACTTCATCCTCTTGAACATTCCCTGACATAAATTCATCGAATTCTTTGTCGAGTGGTGTTACGCTTATCTTTTCTGATGTATTTAGGAATGGTTTAGAATCGTCTAGCAGAGCATCAAGTTCATCCTCAGTTATTTCATCGATAATATCTATGCGGAAGCATGTGTCGTCATTCATGTAAGAATGCTGCATAGCTTTATCGATGTGAAAGGTTTTTCTATCTTCTCCAATTTCTAAATTGAGTTCTTTGTTCTTAACTCTTATGATGGCATCAACGGTATGCAAGAATGGTCTTTCTAAAATTAGAGGGACTCTATCATCTTCCTCCATTTGCAAGATAACGAAATCTACAGGGTACATGAATTTTCCAACTTGAACGAGCATATTTTCAGCAACTCCCATAGGGTACTGGTAAGTATGATTTGCTAGGCGAATACTCATCCTTGTGGGTTTCAGAGTTGTTCCAGAAAGTGCATCGTATAGTGAATACGACATCAGATTAATACTTGCGCCAAGATCGGCCAATGCGAGATATTCAACTGAGTTTGCAAGTTTGCAAGGGATTAGAAAACTTATGGGGTCTCCAAGCTTCGGTGGGAACTTGTTTTAAAGAATTTCTGAGCATTCCTCAGTTAAAAATGCAGCAGAGATTTGCTCCATCTTACTTTTATTACTTACAAGATCTTTCAAAAACTTGCCATAATTAGGCATGCCTGCCAAGATGTCAACAAGGGGTACGTTGATCCTGACCTCTTTGATCATGTCTAAAAACTTGGCATATTGTGCCTCCATTTTTTCTTTGTTCAAGCGTTGTGGATATGGAATGTTTGGCTTATAGGCATTGAATGGCGGTGTATCGGTCTGAGTTTGTTTCTTGGGTAGAGGTTCTGCCTCTTTTTCGACTTCTTCTGCCTCGTCTTCACTATTGTCAAGGAAGACGACATTTTTGGTGTTTGGGTTAGCTGGTGGGCAATAGGTCTTACCACTGCATGTGAATACGACATTCACGTGCTCATTTCGAGCACGCGGTGGTCGGTAAGGTCTTTCATTTAATGTTGAAGGATTTGGATTGGTTTGGGTATTGCTAGGCAGCGTACCCGTGGGTCTTGAAGATTGGTGACCATAAATCCTACCAAACGTTGTGTCAAGGTCTTGAATCGCAACTTGATGATTCTTTTGTCCTTGTTCGACTTTGGTTTTGAGATTGTAGAACTGGTTCTTGACAAAATCATTCATTGTCTTTTGTGCTATAACGAATTCTCTCATGGTTTTCTCGAATTCTGATTTGTCTGGTTTCTTTTCGGGTAAACGTAGAATTGGCGAGTTTTCCTCACCAGGGTTTGAGTTTCGGGTTTTCATCTCGATGGTAAGATTAACGATCGCGCCAATTGCTAGAGTTAGTTACATGTTACCACATAGATTAGTTTAGTGATTTAAGTGTTTTCATCTTCCTATTTCATGAGGTGTTTGGTTGTGTACTTGTAATAGATCGAAAAAGTGCATTAACGGAAAATATCCTTAGGGATACATTTTTATAAACTTCTAAAGGCTACTTGAGGATAAGTAGGATTCAAGTAGGGGGATATTTGATGACATCAAATAACGTCTATTTTATAGCATCATTTATCCTATGTTATTTAACCCATTTTGTATAGTTATTGCAAAGAATTGTTACTTAATCGTTTATATTTGAGAAATGCAATAATTATGGAGTAATTTGTGAAAGTTAGCAAAAGGCACACATTCTGGAGCTTAAATGAAGATATTTTGAAGATTACTATTCTGAAGACCAATACGTCGTATCCATCAAGGAAGATACGGCGTATCCGTGCCTGCACTCACCAAAGACCACTCAGGAATAAAGATCAATACGCCGTATCTAGAGGACTCAATACGCCGTATTCAAGATATGGAATCAATATAATATTCCAGAAGATATCAAGCGTGGTCTCTACTCCAAGAAATACCTAATACGCCATATCCAACTCTTGCATACGCCATATCCAACCGACTTCCAGACCCTATAAATACAAAACTCAAAAACGAGTTTTAAGTGTGCTAAATCATATTCTCGATACCTAAACCACAAAAGTCGATTTTCAGAGGAGAAAAAGAGCAGAAGAGGTCGAGCAACGTATTCAATTCCATAGAAGACAACGTGTAATTCCATATACTTTAGTAATCGTTCAGTTTTTGGTATCATTCGTTAACTCGGTTAGTTTACCTTGGCTAAATAATTACTCTTGTATTTATTATGACGTTTGAAGGCTAATACCTTCGGGTATTAGCCATTATTATGAATATCTGAATGTTTGGTATTTGTTTATCTCGATTTCTTGATTTATCGTTGAGTGCTTGTTTATGTTTATCAATTTATACTTGTTTACGCGCTTTTGTATGCGACCTATCATTCAACTAGATCTAGTGAAGCGGACCAAGTAGATCTAGAGTCCGGGATAGCTCTCCATATAGTGATTTATACATCTAGAATCATAGTTACACAAATATTGTCCTTCTAAGTCTGTGTCTAGGATACACGCTCGGGCTAAACAATTAATTGAAAATGCCAATGTTTATTGGGCCGTGTTGACTAGCATGTGACCTAGATATACATCAAGTAACGTTTTGATTCCCATACGCAATAGCTTAGACAAGTGGTCTACTAGTGTAATAAACTAGCCAAAGCTGTAAGTGGGTAAAGTCTCTATGAGCTAGGGTTTAACAAGATCACCATTGCCTTAATCCCTAAGTATAGATTATAATAAGCAAATAAGGATTCTTGTATGCCGGATGCTTTAATTGAGAACCAAATTAATTGTGTCTAGATCTTAGGATGATGTAACGTCTAAGTCTTAAGAATGATATGCCACCTCGAGAGAAGAAATCATTGCACTATATAAACAAACCAACTTTCTAATCGGATTGATAATGGTTAATACAGTTTTCTTATATAAGGTTCGACCGCTCATTCATCTTTTGTTAATTAGCTTGCGTGGGTTAAAGTGCCTTGAATTGATTATAGACACCAACCAAACTGTACCAATCTCTCAGGCTGAAAACCCCCCTTTTCCCCGTTAGAATTAGGATTTAGACTGACATAGGTTTAACATAGGTTTAGTATAGAATAGAATTAACATAGATTAGATAACCAATATATTAATTAAATTCATAGATTTAACCTTGCTTCAAGTGTTCGACACCCTACTTACCACGAAACTACTACCGATCGGGTACACTGCCCGTTAAAGTGTTGTTTTTGGTTTAGTCGGCAAAATATAAATTTAAAACTTGAATCATCTTAAATATACCATACAACGACATCACATCAGTAGCTTATTTGGTTTAAAAGCTTATTTTTGAAGCTTATTGTAGTAAAATAGCTTATTTTTTAAGCTTGTTTGTGGTCCACGGTTTAAAAAACAACAAGGAAACAAGATCCATTTTTTTAGCAAGAAGGACAACGTAAGTTTTTGTTGGTTTCTATAGAAGACAAAAGAAAGGACATAAGTACGTTAGTACAGTCTTTGAAGGCACCAGATAAGCAGTTTGTAGTTATGACCGGATACGCAGTTCACAGTTGTAACCGGATACGCAGTTCTTAGTTGTGATCGGATACGAATTTCTTTCTTTAACCGGATTAGCATCTCCTTTATCAACTGGATACGCAGCATGTCTTTGTTAATCGGATACTTAACCGTGACATTAAGAACCGAATAAGCAACTCAACTAGTATAAAACTATACACGATTAATTTATTTCGGGTTTTCAATTTCGAGTGTTGGTTAGTTACAGGGACTTATAACCTATACCGTTGTGATCGTGATTCGTTTTTGATCAACGTGGTATATTCACATTTCAACGAGATTATCATACGAGTCCGCGAGAAGATATTTCCATTTGTTGCATTGTTATAAAATTCAAACGGGGAAGAAAGAAAAAAGAAAATGAGGGAACGTAGTTTGCTTTATTAATAAACTACAATTCAAAATTGGCAAGTTTAGTCCCTGGACTTAAAACCCATTCTCAATTCATCCTTTCCTTGTGTATTAACCCTCTTTGTTGAATTAGGTTTACACCGTTAGTCCTTAATAGTTATCATTCAGCCCGTTTGTCTCCAATGTGAATCGTTATTACACCGTTAGTCCTTATTTGAGCTTTACTCAACCGTTAATCATTTTAAGCTCAAAGTTTGTGCACCGGTCATCATTTAAGCTTATTAATTGTAAAAAAAAGCTCAAGTACTTCAATAACATCAACGATTTCGACAGCAATTAATCATTGTTGCATGGCTTCTTCTTGATTTTGTAAACTCTCGTGAAAGATTCAATTCTTTTCTTGGTTTAAATCACAGATTTGTAAAATCTCGTGAACATTAATTGATTTCAATCTACAACAACAATCACTTTACCTACTTAAGATCCTACCTTATCATTTCACATTACTTTTGCAATGTCGAATCAACAAGACATCAATGATATTAGAGCACAACGAATTGCAAACACACATGATCCTTTGGCATTAATGGCAAACACTCAGACATCGTTTCACCCAAATTAATCATCACATATTACCTACATACAACATCCATAACCCAATAACAACTTTGTCCAACAACCTTCATTTAACACGAACTACATGCCACAACCAATGCAGAATCTCGAAGACAGTTCAGATCCCATAACTGTAATGAACAAGGCACTTGCTTTAATAGCTAAAGCATTCAAATTTAACACCATTCCAACAAACAACAACCAAAGAAGTTCATTAATTCCCCGTAATAGTCAAATTGCACAACCAGATATGAACACGAGCTAAGACATCAAAATGCAAATGGTTGACGACAATGTTGGAAATCAGGTGAGACAAAATGTTGTGCAAAAAGATAGGAATGAGGTTGGGCAAAATGCTATTCAAAATCCAGGTATTCAGAATGTTGAAAATATGAATAGGCTTAGTGTTGTTCCAAAAATTGCAAATCCGTATAGGAATGGAAATGTTGTAACAGCACCTGCTGAGGGTAATGGTAATGGTATCAATGGTAATCCAATAAAGTGTTACAACTGTCGAGGAGAGGGTCATTATGCCAGCAACTGCACAGTAAAGTCAAGGAAACAGGATGCTGCTTATCTTCAGCAACAGCTACAGATTGCTCAAGAGGAAGAAGCAGGGATCCAAAGCACTCAAGAGGAATTCAAGTTCATGACTACTGCAGATGCTCATGAAGAAACAGACAGAGTAAAAGTGAACTTCACTTTAGAGGATACATTGCAGCAAGTATCTACATCTGGAACTCAGTCTGACAATGCTCTCGTCTATGACTCAGATGGATCAACTGAGGTACCCAAAGATGAAAATTGTTATGATCATGATATATTCAATATGCTTACTCGCGAAGTGCAGTATACTCATCTCCAAACTAAGCTTGATCGTACGAAAGAAAAACTTGAAAATTGCATTATTAAAAAGGAAAAAGAATACGTTGTTCTTTGGAATAATTAGTACACAAAATGTGAAGAATGCAAATATGACAAGATTTTGTATGATAAAGCTTATAATGACATGCAACAAAAGATCGAACTATTGCAAGCTCAGTTAGGAGATCTCAAGGGTAAGAGTAGTGATACTCAATGTGCATCAAATACCCTTGACCCTTTGTCTCAGAAACTAGATAATGAGAACGTGTCATTAGAATTTCAAGTTTTATGTTATGCCAAAGAAACTGCTCATCTTAAGACCACATTTAAGAACTTGTTTGACTCTATCAAAGTGACACAAGCTCAGACCAATTTAATAATTGACTCTTTGCAAAAAAAAATTATATGACACCATCTATGAAAATGCTAAGCTAAGAGCCCAGTTATTTGATAAGGTTTCTAAAACAAAAGGTGGCACCACAAAATGTATGAGAACGAATACTATGTTTACAAAGCAATCAATCTTGGGAAGACCACCTTCTTCTTATAAACCAAAACTTTATTCTATCACTCCTTTTCCAAAATCCTTGGTTCTCCCCAAAGTTTATAAGACGAATGCTTTGTCTAAAACAGTCACTTCAACTCGGCACCTTCTACACGAGAATCGAAAGTTGTGCAAACTGTTAATGTGATTGCCTCTAGAATCTTTAGGACTAATCCTTCTAAGACATCTAGGGTAGATAATGTTATTCCAAACAAACCCGCTAAAACAAGAGTTAGGATAAAACTGTTAACTTTAAAATATGTTGACTTATACGAAATTACACTAGTTATCATTAGGCAAGACCCGCAGGGACTAGAGTTGTCAAGTTAGTATAGTGTCCCTTGTCTTGACCTATATATAACCCCCTCTTTACTTCCATGGAGGGGTGAGGATTCATTTTATATCTCATTAGTGTGTGTCTTTCTCTCTCTATAAAACACACATCTTTCCTTTCTCTCTCTAAATAATACAATGGCTACTTATTTGTTTCATCCTCCCTGGCCTTCAGATCTTGTTTAACTAGTGTTTCTTATTGCTTACATTTGGTATCAAGAGCTAACCGAGGGTGTATTGTATTTGTGTGTGTTGTGTTTATGGTTGATTAAGCTTATTCGGTTTTTATTTTTACAATTTATGTTTCAAGTTTTTTGTTTTTTTCTCATTAATATTATATGTTGGAGTTAAGGTAACCACTATTGCATTGTTTCCTTAAAAACATCAAATCATTATTTATTTTTTCTTCCTTATCCTTCTTCTTTCGTCACTAGTGTGTTATGTTTTTTTTTGTTTTTACAAAACCTTTCTTCAAGTTTTGTGTAGCTTATACTTGTGGCTTATTTTGGTGTACATCGAGCTTATTTACAAGAGCTTATTAAAGCTTTTTGGGTGACTTTTCCTTTTGTGGTCCATGGTTTAACAAGACAAGGAAGACAAAGATCAATCATTTTAGGAGCAAGAACAAGGTTTGAAGACGAAAAAGAAGCAAGAGAAGAAGAAGACAACAAGGACGATAGTACAACCGGATACGCAGGCACCAAATACGCTGCCTTCATCAACTGATTTAGGGTTATCAAGGTTAATCGGACTCGCAGTTTTGCAAGTTTCACCGGACTTGCAGTTTTGCTCTTTCACCGGTTTTGCAGTAAACTAGTATCAACCAGATTCGCAGTAATCTAGCATCAACCAGATTTACAGAAAACACGTTAGAACCTAATTCGCAACGACCCTTTGAAACCGAATTCGTAATATTGTGTAGCGAACCGAATTAGCAAGTCCACAAGAACAAAACTATACACGTTTTAAGTAATTTCAGGTTTTTAGTTTTGAGTGTCGGTTAGTTACGGGACTTATAACCTATATCATTGTGATCATGATTTGTTTTTTATCAACGTGGTATATTCACATTGAACCGACAATAACAGTATAATCCCGCGAGCAAGGAAAAAGAATTTTGTGGTTTATGAATTTAAAAACGTAGATGATAACAAAAAGGAGGGAAACTTTTTGTATTATTAAACTAAAATACTAAAGTGACACATGCAGTCCCTGCATCTTAAGAAAATTCACCATCCGTCTCTTAGTTTCTTTGTTAACCCTTTTTGTTGAATTTGTTCTTCACTGTTGGTCCTTACATGTTATAATTTATCCGTTAGCCCTCTAAAGTGAACCGTTATTGCACCGTTAGTCCCCACATTCATAATTAACAACTATTAAGCATATAACTTGGATTTCAATTGCACTGTTAGTCCTTGTTTGTGTTTTAATCAATCGTTAATCATTCAAAGCTTAAAAACAACACAACAAACATGATACATAACACTAAAAACGATTCGAATAAGATTCACTAAAATGACAAATAGCTAAAGATTCAGATTACGATGACAAGTGATCACGAAGTTGATTTGGTATCCCTTATTTGAGATTGAAGTGGGTTTCATAAAGGCGTCTACTTATTTCATCATCGAGACTTCATTCTATTTTCTACCCCTTTTCTTTAAACCCAATCTATCGATTGATGACTTGCTTGAATGTATACAGCTTATGATTGGGACTTGGATTATCTAGTTATACCTGATGTAAGGAGTTACATTGTAGTACTCATGGGTTATAGCTATCACTTAAAGGAGTTACGTTGTAGTGCTCAGTGTCACATGCAGATGCAGATGTAGATTATTTCAAGAGGTGGTGTACTTCTTATACTTTTCTGGTTGAGTATAGGATACTTAAAGATTTAATCTTTCACCGTTCTTCAATCAACTACAGTGCAAGTTTAAGTAACAAATTTGAGGGATTCTACTTCATTTTCAAGTTTGGTATATCGGGTTTACTTCACCAAGTGATCACAACAATAGCCGACAGAATACGAGGTTGGTAAGTTAGCTAGAGAGTTTAAATGTTGAGATATAATTAGTAATTCTCATGGGATATTATTGTGCTATTCCACGACAATGGTACTTCAAAGTCTAAGCAAAATTCTCAAAGTTCTTCAACGACATTCATATAGAAGACCTTGATTATACCAAGTTTTCTTGATTCTTGGTTCATCTCCTACTACGGTTTTTAAAGTCAAGAGGGCAATGCTTCATTTGGATTTCAAGATTTGTGCTAAAGACAAGAACTTCTCGAGTATATGGACGTACACGACAATGATGCTTTTGAGAGTTCGCAACCATCATGGGGGAAAATGTGTACATCCGGGACTTAGTTGACTTTGATGTTACCATGTCAACTTCTTGGGGGAAGTAGTGTAGACTACTTTACTTAGTATGGTTTATGAAGTATTTTGCATACACGAGAAGAATTGTTGCTAATTTCTCGCATGTACCCATGAACGAATATTCACCAAGACCTAATGACAAGTAGCAGTAGTATATGGTGTGGCTTTTCTTCTAGAAAATTCTACTATGCATGTCAATGACAAATAGAAGATGGTTTAAGCTACATTAAAGTTTCAGAATCTGCTTAAGATAGGGATGTTAGTTTAGGGGGGAAGTTGATTCATAAACTTCACCAAAAAGGAGTCTATGAAGAAAGCTTTTCAAGATATGCTGCATGAATTGGGGGGAAGTTTGTAACACCCCCATATTTGACATATAGCAGCGAAAGCTAAATTGAGGTATTACTTCATGAATCAACAGTCATAATCATAGAAAACGAGTTAAAAGAGACGTTTCGGAAAATTTAGTTATCATTCAATATTATATTAAAGTTTTACCAAAATAGGTCCCAAAGTACATTGAAAACATAAAGTTTGAATGATAAAAAGTTTGGACGTCCTTAAGTCCAATGCCACTCCGTGTCATAGATTGCTCAATTACCTGAGATAAACATGCTAAAAGGGTCAACACAACGGTTGAGTGAAATTCACAGTGTTTGCAATGTAATAGTTAAATACAAGTCATCATAAGTGATAATAATTGCAACGAATACAATTATCATGGAAAACAGTATTATTGCCCTAAGCTTATGCAACCAAACATTAACATGGAAATCACCTCAGTGACATTAGTGAGGAAAAAATATCCTCGTGGAAAGGTAACTTGCCAAAGTTACCCATTGTTCTCAAATATAGTGCGTTTGGTTACCCCATGTACAGGTACACTAACAGGAGTCGTCACCCCCAATAGATCTATCCATAATATTCGCGTTCACTCGCAAGTGACTAATGGTTCATGATTAAGAAATATTGGCAGTGAAGGCAAACTTAGGCAATAATATATCAAGATAACATATAGTTAGAAAAATACTTGTATTCATTGTTTATAGCATGTATCTCCCCACGGAGTTTGGAAAACATGTAAATGTGGGACTATGAACTCACCTTGATAAGGTAGTTGATTGATTTAAAATTTAATTCAAATGGAAGTAAAAAAAGCCTCATCACGCAACCTGGGGTAATATGTCAAGTCTTAGTTTGATTAATTATATTCTAAAACTTTATTTCATAATGTTTAACATAAATATTCATTTGGTTTATTAACTTGTGAAAACATCGTATCACTGTTCGGGCTATCATAATCAAGAGGTCATGTAGTAAACGTTTGAGAAGCTAGGACACTTTAAATCGTAAATCCAGCAACTCGTCAAAACGTCTACCCAAATGAAATCCTACACATGAAAACCATAGTAACAGTGATATGTTATGATTAAATGATAAGATTTATCCATTTTTAAGTTTTAAAGCTAGTGGATGATAAATTATGTTATATTTATAACATAATTGTTTTATAGTGTTTCGATCGATGAATGATAACGCCAATGTGTCAGGTTTTAATAAAATCGAGTCTTATAATATTTAAATATATTTTTATAATTAATATAAAAATATTACATTTTATACCCTTGAGAATATGAAAATGACAATATATATCCTTGGTATATATATTTTATAATTTAAACCCTTTAGTTATATAATTTTAAAACAGTTAACCCTTAACTTTCAAGTATGGAAAAACAGACCCCTGAAGTTTAACTTTAGGATAATTACATTTTTGGCCCAAAAGTTAAATAATTTCAAAATTTACAATATATACCCCTATGCATGAAATGTTTTACGTTTTTAGTCTAAAATCCATAATAGTGTGATTTTAATCTTAAAATCAATTTTGCAGCTTATAGCTTATCAAAATAAGCTAAAATAAGAAATTTTTACGAGCTTAAAGCTTATCAAATAAGCTTATGAGCTTAAAATCCAAAAATAGGCACGTTTGGTTTTGAAAATTTAACCCGATGGGTTTAAGACTTTAGGATTTGATTTCAAGCTTATAAAAATGTTAAGAGAGCTTATATAAGTGGCTTATTACAATAGCTTATAGATTTATCTTATTGATTTCACGAAATCAAGTTTTTAGGGTTTTAGGGCATGATTAGGGTTTCAGTTTGGTTTAGGATTTTTGACATGATTTGGTTTGATCAAATAGGTAAAACAAGGTTTATACATGATCTA
>BQNB010125062.1:0-19833 GCA_026074375.1 Tanacetum coccineum
AATGATAATATCTCAATGGAAGATATTATTTGTTGGTGTTCGTTAACCAACTTGGTGAATTTTATTTTCTGAATTAAGACAATTTTTTTATATTTTTGATTTTTCTATTTTTTTTATCTTTTACTTATACTAAAAAGAAAAGGAAAATATATTTTTTTTTTTTTGGTTTTTTTGGATTTATGACAAAAATTTAACTTTCGAGGACGAAAGGATCTTCAAACCAAATCACAAACTCGAAACAAGAGAATCGCTTACACAAGTTCCCCGGCAACGGCGCCAAAAACTGATTCGCAATTTTACATACGTAAAATAATATACTTATAGAGAAATTAAGGAAATCCCCAAGTATCCCTTGGACAATTCCACTCACAAAGATATATATATAGAATACGTATATTAAACCGGGCAAGTATGATCACCCGGGTCGTTTCCCCAATGACTCGTGCAATGGAAACCTCGTTTAAGTTTGGATCCTGATTTGAATAAGAAAAGAGATATTTTTGATTTAATTATACTACTAAATTTAAAGGCACAATTAAACAACTAATTAACAAATTAAACTAATTACGAAAGTAAATAAAATGCGACATTTAAGAAAACAAATGCAATTTAAAACTTAAAAATGTAAACTATATTCCTAAACCTAGATTAATGCTAAAGAAAATTTTAGGAAAATTAAAAATATTTTTTTAAAAGCTTTTTGGATTTTTTATGAACTAAATATTATTTAATCTAAATTAAATTCTAAAAATAGAAATTTAATTGATAAAAATTAAGATATACTTTTTAAACTATATTTAACTCTAAATTATATAAAAAAGATTTAGAAAAACATTTTTTTTATTACTATTTCTAGTTTAAAAGACTAAAATTAAGAAAAACTAAAGGTTTGAAAATTAATGTTTTTAAAACTAATTGGAAAATTAATTTTTTTAAAAAATAAAAACATAATCCTAAAAATTCTATAAAAATACTTTTTATAAAGAGAAAAATTGCAGAAAATTAATTTTATAAAAAGCCCTAATTTTAAACTATTTATTAAAAACTAATTTAACTAATTAAACTAAAATCCTAATTTATTATTTATAAAAAAAACTATTTTTATAAAACTTAAACTAAACCAAACAAACACATGGGCCAAAAGTGACAAAGAGTAAAGATAAGGGTAGGCGGGTGAACATTTAGATTTTATAATAAAAACACACAGTTTTACTAAATGACAGAAATAGTCCTTTAACCTAGGACTAACTAGACTAACTTTTAACTAACAAAGGACTATCTATGTAATTAACTAAGGACTAACAGAGTAACTAACAAGGACTAACTGTGTAAATTTAAACTAACAGAAACTATAAAAATTGACAAAACAGGTCCCTGCAGCACCTAATAACTAACAACCAGCATCCATTCTTAAAATTAAACAGCTTATTAACAGAATTTAAAAAGCTCAAACTACTTTAAACTCAACTTTTACTTAATTAAAATAAGCTAAATAAGCTTATCAGCTAAAAAGCTCTAGCAGCTAGGAATTCTATCTCTTAAACTACATGAACAAAGTAAAATAAAAGGCACTTGACAGAATTTAAACTACTCAATAAAATGCTTAATCAAACATTAGCAAAACCAAACAGCTTATTCAATCTCTTATGAAACAAATAACCAGCTTATTAAGAAAAAGATAAAGAACAAATGTAAGACAAAATAAGTGTACCTTAGCTTTCCAGCTAGAACAGGAAAGTAACAATAAGCTGTGTGGGCTTATGGCTTAATCCACATAAGCCCTAAATCAATATCACAACCTAAAACTAACCTATGTGCTAACCCTTAGCCTATTACACCCTCTTGGAGTCTCAGCAGCCATCCAACTCCAAATGAGACTCCAAGACTTGAACAAATGATAGTCATAACAAACACAACACAACTCTTTTAACAGAATTAAAATGAATACACGAATTAATATGAAATAAAACTTTTATTAAATCTGAAATAGAGTTATTACAACTTTGAAACAAAGTTACATATCACGAAAATTACAATTGAAGAAGCTTAAAAAACTGAATAGAAAAGAAATAAAACTACTAAAAATAAACTAAAAAAATACCACTAAAAATTACTCTCCGGGTGCTGGAATGAGGGGGGGTATTTATACCCTAAGCTCCATCTTCTCGATCCTTCTTTTCTCTTTCATCTTGACCCTTCAATCTCTTTCATCTCTCCTTGATATGTATCTTAATCGTTGGATTAAAAATGTGTATACACCCGGATCATTGACGTGGCAAGTGTGTGTTAGTTATGTGAGTGTATTTACACACGCACGTCACATCACCCAATCGCTTTCTTTCATTTAGCCACGGTGGATTGGGATTGGGGTTAATTGAAAGGGATGGATGGGTTAAGGATTGTGAGGAGCACATACGCAGTCACATCAACCAATTGCACAAAGTTCTTTCAGCACGGTGGTTTTAGGTTAGGGATATGAGATGATAGGTTGGGTGGGTTGGATTTGTGGGGAACATTAACCATAAGGGTATTTGATGTGTGGGTGAGTGTTAATTAATTAGGGTTTAGGTGTTCTGGTGTTCGTTGTGGTGTGTTTTTCTTCACTTGCGTTTAATCCAAATTGGGGGTAAATAGGTGAATAGTAAATGTTAAAGAGTTATAAGTATCACCGGGTAGAGGTCGGGTTAATGGTTGGGTTATTGGGTTGGGTACTTGGTGTGATTGGCTAAAAGCATGATCCATGGGTGGTTGTCCCTTCATTTGACCCCGGCTTTTTGGAAGAATGAGATAATTACCATTTTGGCCTTGTGTTTGGTGTTACTTATTTTCGCTCTAGTTACTTGGCAAAATTGCTCCTGTAGCCCTTGGGTTTAGCATAGCACTTTTCTTAGTTATAAAACAACTATCATGGAAATTGGCATATCTAAGCCCTTTAGTTTTAGTTAAAACAATTGGATCTTGGTTTGGTTGACTGTGGAGGTCTGAGGCTATGATTTTCTGGCTTGGCTTTGATTTTTTAGCTTCTGGATCACTAAATCCGTTATCGTTTTCGTTTTTGATGATTTCTTGTGATATTTTGACATATCCTTACCTGACACATTTAAACTAGATACAAGCACAATTTTTGCCATTTTTTCATCCGTTTTGGGTTTATTTGGGCCATTTTAAGTATAAATAGATATGTGTATTCTACACTTAATAGGTTTGTTCAGCGTTAGCTCCATCTCAAGTCTCGCATTTATTCCGATTTTACTTTTTCTTTTTTGTATCTTTCCTAAGGATTCTTTACCACTAACTAGTGGATACTCCCCTGAGTAAATCACTCTGGTTCTTGGCTGGATTATGGGATTTGAATACCTATGTACTTACACCACCTTATACCCCATAAATTTAAGTACATGGTCGTCTTTTGGGTATTCCATCACAATCAAAACCATAAATCATTAGAAAAATTCAATCAAATGTGTTTTGATATAACCTCTCCAAAAGATTTACACTTTGGAGTTTGTCATCATCACTAAAGCTCCCCCTTAACCATGTGATAGTCAATCGTAGCTCATGCAAAGTGTGGAGTGCATTGAATCTATTTTATCTGATCTCATTTCAATACAAATTAGATTCAGTTTAATCACATTTTCTCCCCTTATCCAAAATGTTAGTCCCTTGATATTTTGGATATCAATTGATTAAACGTTCAGGGATAAAATGTTAATATCGTCTAACAGGAACATTTTAATGCGTTCCCCTCATTTTTGAGGGATTTTATTAATCAGTGTTGAGTACAATAATTTGAATTTTTTTTAAATTTACTAAGAAATTCTTGAAAATTTTATACTCGAGCACTCCTTAACATCACCTTAATATCTACACTACATATATACAAATTTCACAAGTTATTTTTTATGTACAAGGATTGACCTTTTATTGATGAGGACAACATGATATAATCTATAGGTCTTTTGTAGCAAGCCGAATGTCACCCTCGTACGGTTTCTCCACCAACAATTCTTTCATAACTTCTCATTATGCTCTTTCGACTTTGAAGGTGTTGTCGATCGCCTGGATCATAGCTTATGTCGTTCCCTATCATTATCTCATATCTGTCTGTGTAGATATTCTATCCTACTCTTTAGGGATCATTAAGAGCAGTTCAAACATATCGAGTGTACCGTCACTAAACTTGTGGAGTTCATCAATACGCATCAACTTGTTCTTCTTGTCTTTGTTCTGATAGATGAAGCCTTTGGGATTGGAATCTGAGTTATAGGATAGCCTTACGTTTAAGATCTGATCTGTAACGTAATCGGCTTTTGTGATGTTGTTTGAGCTTCTTTTGGTAACTCTCGACACCTAACTGAAGATCTTAACACGCTTTGGATGGACAATACTTCTATTAAAAATCTCAAAGATGACACATAAATCTGACGCTCTTCAACATTGAGATTTGTCAGCTTGCCTGAACAAGAAGAATCAGTCTGTCTACGATTGTCTTGAAGGGATAAGCTATTTGAAGTTCCTTACTTGAAAGTTATATAGCTTGTTCATCATTCTATGAACGGTGATCACTCAATGTTTGTAGTCATGCATTCGGAAATTGACGCTTATTGTGACAGCAATGATTCTACGTTTGGAGTAGACATCACGAGCAGATTCCCTGTTAGCAGCAAATCATAAAATTGTTGACGTTTGCGTCCCTAATTGAGAAATTCCCATAGTGCATGTTTATCGTAAGTTGACCGGGACTTCACTCACACATTGTGTAGGGACCAAATCTTCAATCCATTTGTTTATGACATCAATTGTAGCTTGTTTTGTAAAGGAAGTTGATCGTTTGGCTTGACGAACACCACATGATTG
Source organism: Tanacetum coccineum (assembly GCA_026074375.1). Lineage (NCBI taxonomy): Eukaryota > Viridiplantae > Streptophyta > Magnoliopsida > Asterales > Asteraceae > Tanacetum > Tanacetum coccineum. The sequence continues at coordinate 4,858 of BQNB010125062.1, forward strand.
ATATGCAAGGTATTGTTGATTGAAGTGAATCAAACTGTATAACTTGATGACGGCGAGAGTTAGGTCTCAAATTGTAGTGGCTTCGCAAGCTGATTCATAAGGATATTGCTGTCCTTCAGGAGTTGTTTTCAATTAGTTGATCCGTGGTTGCCTTGTAGACTTCTTCAAAGAAGTATTCTAGCTCGACCAAACTCTTGCATGTGCCTCTCATCAGCTTAAATGTTCGACCGGTTAGTAATTCAGGTGTTAGAGTATCAACTTTGAGCCAACTCATCATAAATGCTAAGAAGTCCAAAGGAGTATCCATTAGCTCATCAAATGATACACGAGGACCTTCTTCCCGAGCCAGATTGCTTAACCAAGGTTGAACTTGTCCATGATCAGTAGGCAAAGTCTTGTTCCAATTACGATCGGGAGATAGAAGTCTAGTGGGTTTCTAAAACCAATCAGAAGGCTGAGGGGTCTCATCAACTGGTTGATCTTTAGTAGCTCCACTTTAGAACTCCTGATGTGCGGGTTCTTCCAAATCCTTGGCGATGTGCATTGGCTCCTCTGCATGAGTAGACTCGCCAGCAGACTTGTGAAAAGATTTGGACCCTTTAGTTGACTTACCAGTTGACTTGGTTGTCTTTTCCTTTGGTGTACTGGTTGACTCAGGTTCTTTTCCAGTTCGTCTTCTCTTGGACCCCCGGTTTGATCCAGCAGAGGGTTCTTTGTCTTTATCCTCATCATTTCTTCGTCTTTTAAACGAGACAATATCACCATAAGGGTTAAGAATGAGCTTGTCACTTTCGTAAGCGTTAACCAGTTGATCTATCTCGTGTCTGCCGCACTAGCCTCTGCCTCAAACTCCTCATCATCCTCCCTAACATCACTAGCAGCAATCTCAAATCCCATACCTACACCATCCTCAGGGTGAGCTACAACTCCCTCACTAATACCTACATCTGCAACAGCCTCTGCATCAGCAGTATCCACCTCCATATGCTCCTCTCCGCTATCCTCTGGTGAGTATGAATCTCTAAACCTCTTGCGAGGTGGTAAAAGATCAGCAGGAGTAGGGGCTATCGACCTCGAAACATGAGTAGGTGATGGTACCGAAGCAGTAGGGGACCTACATCTCTTGCGAGATGGCCTAGAAGAAGGTGAAGATGAATCCAATGACCTCTCAGAAGATGAACCTAAGGATGACTCTGATGTAGTCGGTGGGTAAGGGGTAGACAATGGTGCAGACCTCCAACGTCTAAAAGCCTCACTATGTCGTGGAGTCCTAGCAAGTGATCGATGAACAAATCTCTGTGGTGTAGATGAATCAGCATCGGTGGTGTCTGGTGGTGTATGTCCGGATAAGGAATGATCTGAAGGTACACTAGAAGAAGATGAGTCTGTTGAAGAATGACGATCCGATGAATGATGAGATACACGTCTCCATGCAAGTCTATGAGTAGAAATGGGTCTAACTCTCTTCCTCGCAGTCAACAACTTAAGTGGCCCATTAGGATGGGTGCGGTAAGGTCGACCGAAAGGGATAGCCTCACCGGGTCGGATAAGAGTCGCTGAATGTCGACGAATCTTGGGTAGGGAAATAACAAGTGCAAGAGGAAACTCTGATAATGGTGCAAGAGTATCATGAGATGACGATACAAGTCTCTGTTTAGCAGGCTCGGACTCACCGTCCGCCTCTGTGTCATCAGAACACAAAAAGGGTAAAACCAATGGCAAATATGGTGTGGGAGGTAAAGAATCCTCCGATAGATCAAAATCAGAAGAAGGTGAATAGTCTACTAAATCAAGTACCTCGGCATGTGAGACGACTGAAACTGTCCCCACCTCCGGTGTAACTATAGGGTCAGCCGAAACAATGGGAACCTCAGGGATATCAGGGATAATTGCAGGAATAGCACCAAAGAGAATCATTCATGGGGCATGAGAACCCACACTCTCCTCTGATGAATCAGACGAAATAGAAATAATAGGAGCAGCCATGACCTGCACAAGCACAAGTTTATATAAATCCTCTTTATATAAAACCATGCACGTGCAAGCAAAGCCAAGAAATAAGTACGATGCGAAATATAAAATTGCAAAACGATGAATAAGGTAATTATGGCAATATGATATATATAATCAGTACTTATATATATATATTTAATGCTATTATTATATGATATGTATGCAAGCATGTAAGGCACGTAGAATCACATACTGGTTATAGACCAGACCTAGATATACTACCTGGTTCTCTATAACCTTGGCTCTGATACCAATCTATCACACCCCCAAACGGGGCCTGGACGGAATACACGTGTCCGAGGGCGTGACGTCATAATACACATCACACAAGATACAAAGAACGACCTCTAAGGGTACGTTTGAAAATCCAACATCATTGCATTAATTAAAATAGTTAAAGTTTGACATAAGTTTAAAGATAATATGCGGAAGCGAATAAAAGTTTTAGAAATTGACAACGATGTTTAAACAGTAGATAATAGCGCATTGCTTGAAAATCGCCCAATGCATACGACACAAATAAGCATGCAAAACATTCACAGCTAAGCACCTAGAAAAACAGGCTAAAACGGTCAACATAAAGTTGAGTGAATTCCTAGGTTTGAATTAAATATTAAAAGTGGACCACAAGTTCACAATACGCATGTGACAGTTAGACAGATACAACTATCACAATAAGAATGTATTACCTGTTGCACCTAAGCTCATGAACACCGAGTTTTAATTTAAAGGAAGCATTTTATATGCCAAATAGTATTCCACGCCCTAGAGGTATCTGACCAAGATCACCTATTGACATTCCGACATGGTATATATCCGTTTGTTCGGGACCTCCAAAACCAGTAAGCGCTACTTACTCGGAAATGGATAATTACTCCCAATAGATCTATTTACAACATTCGCTCTCACTTAACCAGTACGGTCGGTTAAGCAATTGACGTTCATGATAATTCGGGCATTAGTGGTCTATTCGCTACCTTAGGCAACACGTAATCAGAAAAGAAAATGTAATTAACTGTGTCCATAATTTGAAAACCAAGTACTGGTTCTCACCTCAAAATAGTAAAGTAAGTATAAAACATGGGCTATGAACCCACCTTAGCAAAATGAGCAAATGATAATCATAGCAAGTAAAAAGTGATATAGAAATCTAGCCGCGACCTAGAATAATAACGCGTCTCAGAAACACGGAAAGTATGAGAATTGCACAATATGTTCATCACCAAAGACATCCATGTGTGTTTGCTTTAGTTTGATTAACAAAGACTGATGAAATGAAATCATATAGTTTTTCTTTAAGTTTCGGCGTTTATCCAAAAGTTACTATTTTTAGAAAGTTTTTATTTTAGGAAAGTTTTTAGTTTCGAGACGTTAGATACGCCCTATATTTGTTTTAAGTTTCCATAAGTCAAAACGCACTAACTAGCCTTAATTACTTAACTTCTAAGTCCGTTCCGCTAAATTCTTACCAAACTTACTATTTTTAGTAACTTTATCGCTTTTCCCAAAATATGTTGACGGCGTCATTAAACAATACCAATCAATATATAAGTGTTACTATATGTTTCGCTAATGTTTAGAAAGTCCAAAAATGTCCGAAAGTGTCCGAAAACCCGTTTTACTATTCACATCAGCAACTATTCATTTGGTTTTGTCGAAAAATGTTTCAAGTTTCATTTGGCCATAACTTAGTCGTTTTAAATCTGTTTTAAAGTGTGATATATGAAAAACTATCTATTCAAAACGAGCTCTTCAAAAACTACTTTTTACACTAAGGAAACATTTAAAGTCCGACCAAAACTCAAAAACAAATTTGGGACAGCAAGCACTTTTTGTCAAAAACGCAACCAAAATCCACCCAAACTTCACAATAGTGCCTAATCTAGCCTAATCTCTTCACAACTAATCCACAACAAAACCACACCTAAATCTAACCTAATCCCTTCATTTCTATTGTTGCAACACTCATCCCACTCTCATCTCACCAAGAACATAGTATTTAACTAGTGAAACAAATGGAACATCATTATTTATAAAATCTTGTTTATAATCTTTAAAAAAAAATTGAAACACAACATATGGATGTATGGATCTTGAACATATAAGGAAGAAGCAGTAAAGAAAACCACAACGAAAGATTCAAGATACTTACAAGAATGAAGAACAAGTAGTGAAATCACAAGATCTATACCCCAAAATAATAGATCTAGAAAAACCCCAAATAATAACCAAACCCTAATTTGTAGATCTTGAATAAAACCCTTAAATCAAAGAACCAATGCTTCAAAACACCTTAGATGTTCTTAGAAATGAACTTGGAATGAGTGGATCTTGCTAGAAATCAAAGATATGAAAACCCTATAAGAGGTGTTTGTTGGCCGTGGAGACCTAAAGCGAGGGAAAAGAGAGATGTGAAATTTGATGCGCTTGGAAATGATATGAAACCCTAGTGTGTGTTATAATGGGGTATTTATAGGCCAAAGGAAGGTTTAGGGTTACATGGTTTTAAGTATTAAGTGACCAACACACACCAAAGGTGTGTGTGTGGTTCGGCCGAAACTAGGTCACAAGGACCATCATGGTTCAAAATTTTGGTCCATGGTTCATATTATGTCTCAAATTTGAATTTCCAAGTCAAAGGGTGGTGCATAAGTCCAAATGATCACATGTGCAAGTCTTCCATAAGGATATGTGCATGAGAATGACTTCCTCATATGTCACTTTCATGCACACATGCATGAATATTTCAAAAGATGCTCTTGTATTTAATTTCAAGATTCATGGTGCATTTGGTTTAGGTTTAGGCGTCTAATATATGGAGGGGGAGGGATATGAACGAAATTTTTGGCTTAACAATATGAGATGGACGATAACTAGAGTTTACACGAAAAGATTTCGAGTTTCCGAGGTTCCGTTAGGTCAAAAACGCGAAAAACGCAATTTAAACGTTAAAGCGTAAAAATAAATATCAGGAGTGATCGTAAACTACAAAACACTTAGAGAAGATAAAAAAACTCATATAATATCTAAACTAATGAATATCCGATGTCGGAACGCGTTCGATGACGTTTTTCAGATTTACGCGGGTTTACTTCCCGGTAAACCGCCAGATTCAAACGTAACGTATAAAAGTAAAAAATAATTGTCGAAAAAGTTTAAAATATTGACCTGAAAATCTCGGGGTATGACACCTCCCATACTAGAACTAAACATTGTCCTCAATGTTTAAAAGGGTCTTTACGTAAATCTAAAGCCGTTTATTAAATATGCTAATAGATAAACGTTAATCAATAAGATCTAGGATATCGGATTCCCATATATAATCATGCTAAGGATTGAAGCTCGAGTAAACGATGGACAAAACCACGAGCACGAGAGTCTTCATAATCCGGGCAATCCTGGACATAAAACACAAACCACGAAACACGAGAAAGGAAGAGGCGAGCCTCCTCACGCCACAATTATTCATAAATATTATACTAATATAATACTACTAGGGATAAGCATGGGTTGCCACCCACGAAGCACTTGTTTTTATTAACCGAGTCACGAGCCTGACTCGATCCCGAATTTAGTGGTCCATGGGAAAGGTTTGGAGATCCGGGACAACCATAAGTGGTATGTCCCCTCCAAAATAGTATTTGAGTCTATGACTGTTCACCTTGAAGTTTGGTCCGTCGGTTTGAGATAACTCGACGGTTCCATAAGGGAAAACTTGAGCAACGGTGAATGGTCCGATCCAACGGGTTTTGAGCTTGCCCGAGAAAATCTTTAATCGAGAATTGAAGAGAAGAACTCGATCACCAACGTTGAAAACGTGGATCTTATCTTGAAGTCATGAATCTTCTTCGTTTTCTATTTGTTGATTAAAGAGTTCTCGTAGGCTTGATCCCGGAGTTCATTTAATTCATTCATTTGAACTTTCCGGTAATCACCCGCGGTCTTAAGGTCAAAATTGCAATGCTTTAAGGCCCAATAGGCCTTGTGTTCAAGTTCGATAGGAAGATGACAAGCCTTTCTGTAGACAAGATCATAAGGAGTGCACTCGATGGGTGTTTTAAAAGCGGTACAGAAGGCCCATAAAGCATCATCTAACTTATCGGACCATGAAGCACGATTTTTGCCTACGGTCCTTTCTAAGATACGTTTCAAACCACGATTTGAAACCTCCACTTGTCTAATAGTTTGTGGATGATATGCGGTAGAAAGAAGGTGGGTAACTCCATACTTAAGCATGACCTTTGAGAATTGGTCATTGCAAAAGTGAGTACCGCGATCACTAATTATAGCACGAGGAGTTCCAAATTAGGCAAAGAGAGATTTTAAGAATTTTACGACACTCGGGCATCATTAGTGGAGAGCGTTTTTGCTTCAACCCATTTGGACAAGTAGTCGACAGCCACGAGAATGTACTTGTTCCCTCGAGAAGACGGGAATGGACCCATAAAATCGATGCCCCATACGTCAAAGATCTCGCATACTTGAATTGCATTTTGAGGCATTTAGTCCTTTTGCGAGATTTTGCCTTGATGTTGACATGAGTCACATGACTTCACCATGTCATGGGCATCGCGATAAATTGTCAACCAATAGAAACCAGAATCAAAGACTTTCTTAGCGGTGTAGTTCGCATCATGATGTCCCCCGGTAGGTCCATTATGGCAAGCCGTGAGGATATCAACGGCTTCTTGGCCGTGAACACATCGTCTAATCACTTGATTTGTACAAATCCTAAACAAGTAGGGGTCGTCCCAAAAATAATGCTTTACATCCTTAAAGATTTTTTTCTTTTGTTGGGACGACATCCCTTTTACTACAAAATTTTCAGCATGGTAATTTGCAATGTCGGCAAACCACGGGGTATTAGAATCACCATAAAAAAATATCATTCCAAGGGTCTCGAGAGGAAATGTTTCATTAATTTCCTTTTTCTCGAGATCACCTTCATGAGAGTTCTCTAATCTAGACAAATGGTCGGCCGCGAGATTCTCCGCTCCTTTTTTATCACGAATAATGACATCAAATTCTTGGAGTAGGAGAATCCACCGGAGCAATCTCGGCTTAGCATCTTGCTTAGCAAGAAGATACTTAAGAGCCGAGTGGTCCGTATACACTATGGTCTTTGATAAGACTAAGTAAGGCCAGAATTTCTCGAAAGCATACACCACGACTAATAACTCTTTTTCCGTTGTAGTGTAATGTGCTTGAGCATCCGTCATGGTCTTACTTGCATAGTGTATAGGCTGAAAATGTTTGGTCTTACGTTGCCCCAAGACTGCACCTACCGCATAATCACTAGCGTCGCACATAATTTCAAATGGTAGGTCCTAATCGGGGGCAACTAAAATCGGGGCTTCGGTTAACTTTTTCTTAAGTATATTAAATGCTTCAATACATTCATTCGAGAAAACAAACGGAGTTTCTTTTTCAAGAAGATGGGTCATCGGCCGGGCGATTTTAGAAAAATCTTGAATAAATCGACGATAGAACCCGACGTGACCTAAAAAACTTCGAACACCTTTAACGGAAGTCGGATGAGGGAGTTTAGCTATAACATCAACTTTAGCTCTGTCGACCTCAATCCCGGACTTTGAAATCTTATGGCCGAGGACAATGCCCTCTTTAACCATGAAATGGCACTTCTCCCAATTTAGAACTAAGTTGGTGTCTTCGCACCTTTTGAGTATTTTTTCTAAATGGGAGAGGCATAAAGAGAAAGAATCCCCGAAGACCGAGAAATCATCCATAAAGATCACCATTGTTTCCTCGATCATGTCGTGGAAAATGGCCATCATGCACCTTTGGAATGTACCCGGAGCATTACATAAGCCGAAAGGCATACGTCGGTAGGCAAACGTCCCATAAGGGCAAGTGAAGGTGGTCTTCTCTTGGTCTTGCGGGTCAATAGGAATTTGAAAATATCCAGAAAATCCATTTAAAAAGCAATAGTATTCGTTCCCTACTAAACGTTCAAGCATTTGGTCCATGAAAGGCAATGGGAAGTGATCTTTACGAGTAGATCATTAAGCTTCTGGTAATAAATATAATCACGCCATCCGGTGACTAGCCATGTAGGAATCAACTCATTATCTTCGTTTTCAACTACGGTCATGCCACCTTTTTTAGGCATACAATGAACGGGACGCACCCACGGACCATTGGAGATAGGGTAAATCAATCCGGCATCAAGAAGTTTGATAACTTCCTTTTTGATAACCTCATGAATTTTCGGATTCACCCTTCTTTGATGTTGAACCGTTGGTTTGAAATCATCTTCTATTAAGATCTCGTGAGTACAAAAATGGGGGTCTATGCCCTTAGTGTCAGAGATTTTCCATACGATGGCCTGTTTGTGTGACTTAAGAACCTTTAAAAGGGCGGCCTTTTCTTCATCTTTTAATTCTTTAGAAATTATGATGGGTAATTTATCGGTTCCTTCTAAAAACGCATATTCAAGATGAGATGGTAAATCCTTGAGCTCAAGCTCCGGAGGATCATCAATAGAAGATTTTATCATTTTAAGTTCCTCAAAATTAAGTTCTTTCGGAGGGAGAGGAGATGATGGATCATTGTTTAATAACTTCTTAAGTAAACGAATGTCTCCCTTCGGATCAAAGTCGGCATCATCAATTCCCGATGGAATTGAATTACTTGAAAGACAAGCTTCGATTTCTTCCAAAACGAAATCTCCTCCCTCAAAAGTAGTGAGAGAGGGGGGAAGAAGTAGTAATGATAGGATCTAAAGACGAAGTGGGATTGCCACTCTTAGAACTATCCCAAAAACCAAGCACCTCTTGAGCGTACTCCTTACATGCAATGTCTATGACATCGACTTGATGAACCATTTCATCATAATAATTACGGGAGTATCTCGAAGTGTGCCCGAATTTAAACGTAATGGCCTCATCATTGACTCGAAGAGTTAATTCATCACCATGTACATCGATTAAAGTTCGTGTCGTCCTCAAGAAAGGCCTCTTGAGAATGAGGGGAACCCGAGGAACGACATCGTAATCTACTACAACAAAGTCGGCCAGGAAATAAAAATTTCCTACTTTCACAAAGACATCTTCAGCAACACCTTTTGGATGAGCGACCGACCGGTCTGCAAGTTCGAGTGTCATGCGAGTTAGAGTAAGTTCCAGGAGCGAAAGCTTATTCCACACGGAAAGAGGCATTAGATTAATGCTAGCGCCAAGATCGGCTAAGGCTAAGCACTCATCTAGCTCCGGAAAATCACACGGGATGAGAAATTTGCCTGGGTCTCCAAGTTTTTTAGGCAACTGTTTTAGGAGCACCACCGAAAAATTTTCATTTAACGGAGTACTTGCTAATTCAAACAACTTTTCCTTATTACTAAGTAAACTCTTAAACGTAGAAGCAAACTTCGGCATATGAAGAAGAGCATCCGCGAAGCTAATATCGAAGTGTAATATTTGAAAGATCTGAAGAAACTTCAACATCTGATTATTAGCCTTTTCACGGAGCTTTTGGTCGTTAAGTCTTAAAGGATAAGGTATCGACGGTTTAGGATTAGGCTTCAGAGCAACTTCGGGCTCCGGAATAGGAATTTGGACAACCAGAGGTTGGACGTGTGCGGTACTTTTTGAACTTGTAGTTTGCACCTTGTCCTTTGTCGCCTCGGTTTCAAGTTCCACTTCATTCGGGAGAGGAAAATGAGTAGGTGGAATCATAGGTCCATCATAACCAACACCACTTTGGGTGGTGATAGCTTTCACGTCACCTCTCGAGTTAGCTACGGTATTACTAGGAAGTGATCCCGAACCCGAGGGATTTTGCTTTTGCATAGTAAGATTAGTTAACATGTTCATTATTTGTTTGTTTTGATTTTCTATCTTGTTGGTTCTTGTATCAAGAAAAGATTTGAATTCATTTTGAAATTCTGTCTTCATATTAGTCATTTGAGTTTGCATGGCTCTCAAAGTAGCTTCATTACTTTTCATGTAGTTCGTTAACTCATTCAAAGGTCCAACTTGAGCTTGATAATTCGGAGCTTGAAAATTCGGAGCTTGATAATTCGAAGCTTGAAAATTATTGTTTCCATGATTGAAGTTTTGCCCTCTTCCATGATTTTGATTGTACCGATTCTAGTTTTGATTGTTTTGCACATTCGGAGGAGGAAAACCGAGTGGTCCCATTTGGTTGCTAGCATGATAATTCAGGTCTCCTTGAGGACGGTATCCGGGACCTCCTTGATTGTAGGTTCCCGTGGCTGCATAAGCATTAAAAGTGTTGCTATCGGTAGCAAGACACTAATAGTATGGATGCGGTCCATCACAAGTCACACAAATCTCATTTACGACTTTCACATAAGCTTGTTGATTAGCCTTGTTATTAAGCACTAATTCCTTAACCATCTCAGTAAGAGCGGTAACATTCGGAGAATGAGATGAAGAAGAAGTAGTAGTACTCACTTTTGAAACAATCGGTTTGTTTCGTGAAGTACGTGCTTTCGACTTATTCTCAATAATCGTCAAAGCATCTCGAGGTGTACGGTTCAAAAGATTTCCACCGGCGGCGGCATTTAAAGAATCTTGATCGGATTGTGTCAATGCATTGTAAAACGTATCGATTTGGTGTAATTCCGAAAAACCGTGATGTGGGCATTTACGAAGGAGTTCTTTAAATTGGTCCCATGCTTCACTAAACGCTCAAACTTTTGTTGAAAATTCGTGATATCGTTCTTGAGATTCATAGTTTTCGAAGGAGGAAAGAAATAATTTACAAACTTAGAAACGAGATCTTCCCATGTAAGAATAGAACGAGGTGGTTCTTTTTCAAGCAAAATCCGGGCGGCCCCCTCAAGATAAAATGGGAAAAGCATCAACTTGATAGCATCGTGTAGAACATTTTTATATTTAAGCGTAGAAGTGATCTTGTTAAACCAACGAATATGAGCATGAGGGTCGTCCCTTTCAAAACCATGAAATTGGCTCGAAGTTACTAATTGAAGTAACCCGACTTTCAACTCAAAATTTTCAGCAAGTATAGCGGGAATAACAATCGCATCTCCGTAACCCTCGGTGGGTGCTTGGAGTAATTTCGACATAGTATGCGTATCCGCCATAGTGACAACAGGAGTCTCTACAATAGTCTGAATCTCGGGTTTGACTATTTTCTTGGAACGTCTACGATTACGTCGCTTTGGAATCATGGAAGACTCAACAATTAAATTCGATGAAGAGCGAGTGCGCATGCACTAAATAAAAACTAAATAAGAGAAAAATAAATCTAAAAGAAAAATATTTTTTTGAACAGATAGTCAAAAGTTCACGGTAGCTCTCTAGATAACGCACAAAGAAGCGGAGGAGTGGGTAAGCGCGAAGCGTTTTAAAAACCTTCTCCTTTCGGGTCGAAGTTCGTAGGATCAACCCTCCTTATACCTCTCTTATAGTTTGTTAAACTAAAGGTGAGCCGATTAAACAATTGACAACGATTTCTTTTTGTGGTTTTTTGGTGTTTTAATAAATCTACAAAAATAAAATGAGAAAAATAAAATATTTTTGTATTTTTTTTAGGTTTTATATAAAAGAAAATGAAAAATAATAAAGAAAAATATATATTCACAAAAAAACGATAACTTCACAGGGAAGGGTCTTCAAGACACTAATCTTCAAACTTCAACACGATATTCGTTACACACTTCCTCGGCAACGGCGCCAAAAACTTGATTCGAATATTATAGACTATATAAAAAATATATATCCTAAAATACTAAATAAGTAATAGTATAGAAAGTATCCCGTTTGATATAAAAATTGCTTGAGGACAAACAATATTTTATCTCCCGGATGTCGTATCCCGACGAAGTGTGAATTGAAAACCTTGTTTCGGTTCGTGATCGCGTGCTTAAATAATCAATATTTTGGATTTGGATTCTAATTCTAATAACGCAAAGGGGAAAGCATATATAGGCACGCTAAACTAGAAATTAAAGCAATTTAAAAACCTAACGACATTAAAAAAAACAATTAAAGCAAATTAAAACAAACTAATTAACCAAATAAGACAAAATAAAACTCTAAAATCTCAAAATGCAAATTTCTTAAGCTAAATGACTTAAAATAATTTTTAAAAGATAGAAAATATTTTTTGGACTTTTTAATCTAATTAAAACTATTTTTTAAACTAACTAATACTAAAAATTAATTTTAAAAATACTAAACTTAATTCTATAAATTTAAGAAAATTTATAAAAATACTAGATACTATTTCTAAGGTTTATAAAGAAAAACGACTCAAAAAGCTTAAACCAATAAGCTGGGAAAATTCGAATAAGCTCAATAAGCTTAAAACTTAAAACGTATATAACAAATTAATGTTGCAAAGTGTAAATGAAAAAGTCCCAAAGGCGCGTTGGATGAGGTGTTAATGTGTTAAAGGGGAGGTCACAGGTTCGAGTCCTGTGACCTACCCTTTTTGTGAAAACATTTTTTTAGTTTTATTTTTGAAAAAGCCAAAATATAAGCTAAAATAAGCAATTTTAATGAAAGGACTTATTACCAGAACTTAATAATAAGCTAGGAAAAAGCAATGAAAAGTGACAGTTTTGGCTAGATGAGACTTTAAGGTTTTAGTAAAACTGTTTGGCTTTTTAATTCTTGATAAGCACTTAGAAAACAAATAAGCTGAAAACAGATCATGAACTAGACCTAATAAGCACTAAAGATTAAAAATAAGCAAATAAAATAAGCCGAAAATCAAATAAATGCAATTAGACAGCTCACTTAAAAAGCAACTTAAAGGACCTATGACTAACTTTTAAGCTAAATTTAAAGACTAATAAGCAAAGATATTAAGCTGAAAATAGAAAACAGATGAAGACCCATACTCTAATAGCTCAAATAAGCAGGAATTAAGTACTTAAGTTTAGAAAATAAGCTAGAAAGGTGAAATGCAAATGACAGACTACACACTTGTTTTTGACTTTTTTTAGAAGAAATGACTACTTTTGCAGCTAAAAATTAAGACTCAAAAAAGCAAAATGACACTCTAAAAACTTAAAACAGATTAAGCTAAGTCTACAATAAGCTAAAAGCAATGAAAATTAACCAAAGTTAAACTAGGGTGTGACCACAAAGGGTCTGCTCATTTGGACATTTAAGAACACACAACAAGTTTGCTAGACTTTGAGCTGAAAAGTTTAAAAACTTATACCTAAACTACAAACTCAAAACAGATGGACAATTATGCTTATTAAACTCATTTTGAGCACAAAAACCATATACCAAACAGATTTTAAAAGAATTCAACTTATAAGCAATTTAGAAAACTTAAAACTAGCAGATTTTGAGATTTTGCTAAACTAACTTTAAATCTAACCAAAACTTACTCTTAGCCTAGGAAAACTATTATTTAGACCTAATAAGAGCTTATGAAACTGACTTAAAAACCAATAATAGCTTTCAACCTCATTTTACCACTTTTAAATCCTTAACCCAAACACCCTTTTAAAATCTGGAAATCTATTTATAAGCTAAAATAGACCCAAATAAGCTAAGAATTGTAAAGACAGATTAATAACTAAGATATTAAAAGACAACTAAGCAAAATCCTAAAGGGAATAAGCACTACACAATAAGATATGCTAATAAGCTATAATAACTAAATAGGGACAAATTTTATGCAAACTTAAACTCAACTATTCTAAGCCATAATCTAAACACATTTTGCAATATTAAGATTAAATAAGCTCAATTAAGCAATTAAAAGCATATAATAAGCAAGCAATAAGCAGATTAATAAGCTAAGACAGAAATTAAGCTATAAAGAGTAAAGAGAGTATACCTTGTCCTTTGCTCAAACAAGGACTTATAAATGCTCAAAGGAGCTTATCTACAAGCTCTAGCTTGTTTAGAACAAGCTGGTAAAACCCATAAGCCCATCCCTTTCTGGCTTATCATCTAAGAGCTTATTATGAATCTACTTAGCTTATTATGACTTTTGGGACTGTTTAAATGAAAGCCTAATTCAGTTAAGCTTAAGAGAGCTTAACTGAATTAGGACTTAGCTTATTAAGTAACAAAAAGCTTAAAGAGCTTATTAGGTCATTTCTAAACACTTATTAAATCAACTTGCATAAAAGTAAAACATGAATTCATTAAATAATTTAAGTGAAACTAAGATTTTTATTAATAATCAAATGTTTACAAGCTTTAAAAGAGAAAATTACATTAAAAACTAGACAATAAGCTAAAAACTACACTAATAAGCTACTAAAAACTACTATAAGCTAGATTGATTTCTCTGTGTGAATGCATCCCTATTTATAGCAATGAAGAGAAGGTTCTAGGCTTGAGGAGCATCCCATATGCTTCTATCTTGACCCTTGATCTCTAATAAACTTCTAATCCACTAATTTACACCCTTGGATTGCTGCCACATTAAATCCACCAACAGGGGAGCTTAGGATCGCCAACGTGGATGGGAATGATGTCATAGGGTACCAACATGGACTTCTAGAAGCACTAGAGAGTATGGGTGAATGGTGATTTGCCCTGTGTAAATCGTTGTGTAGAAATAGGGGAGATGGGTGAACAGTAAAACTTGGCGGTTTATTGTTTGACTAGATAAGGGTATATGGGATTGGGCTTTGACTTGGGCCAGTTGAAATAGATTAATGGATTTGGACTATAGGCTTTATGATTTAAGCTTATGGTTTTAGACTTAGTATCATTCAAATGCTAATGGGCTAACCCGGCCCATTAAATGGGTTATAGGTTGGCCCATTAAAAATGAATATGCCTTCGACTTTGTTTTTCTCACGCTCTTCCAGTCCCATGCTCGAGTTTGTATGCTTTGCCTTTGTTTTTGTCCTTTTATTGTATATCCGTACCTGCAAGACACAATTTACAATACAAACGAATACAATGTATTTTTATGTCGTTTTCATTTATTATTGGTCTTTTTAGCTTAATATTAAGAAATAAATGATATGTGTTT
>BQNB010125063.1:0-13915 GCA_026074375.1 Tanacetum coccineum
TTTCTACCTTTTCTTTTCATTTTCGATACAGATTGAATCGGTCATAACCGAGTTGGCTCACTGAGTTGACTCGGTTTGACTCATTTTCGGTGTGAGTTTGACCATCGAAATTGGAACATCAAAAATGCACCATCTCCTTCATTTTCATCTTTCATTTTCGGTATACTCATCGAAATTGCTCCATCAAAAATGATTTTCGATAAAAAGTTTGGTCAATCAAAATTGCAATATCGAAATTACTACATGGAAATTGGTCATCGAATATACTCATCTTTTTACTTTTCATTTTCCATTTTTAGTATAAATCTGTTATTAACTAAGATCAATGAGTATCTTTTTCGGTACACATCTGGTCGAGTCTTGTAGCAGTTGAGTGTTTGACCTTCGAGTTTGACCATCGAAATTGACACCAAAAATGACACATCAAAAATGATATTTGACACATATCTGGAAATGAGTAAGTTTTTGACCTCCGAAATGAATAAAATCAAAAATGAATAAATAATAACATCAAAAATGTGACAAATAATAACATCGAAATTTGTTCATCGAATTTTACATCTTATGACTGAATCTGACCAAACGAAATTGAACAAATCATACGATAAAACCATAAGTAGTCAATCTCGATTGAATCAAACACAGCGAAAATAAGCACAAATAATGTTGGGAATAAATATTCACAAGATTAATTCAAGAACTTAATATTGCTAAAGATATAGTTAACAGTACTAACTGGGTTAGTACTGCCAGAAAAAAGTTAGTACTGCTAGTACTAAACTTAATACTGCTAGAGAAGATTAATACTGCAAAAGGAAGTCAGAGAAGCTAGAAGATAAGGATTGACAGAAGATAAGGATTACTTAGAGTTGAAGATTAGAAGATAATTATAGAATAGATTGTATCAGAATATTCTATAAGTTTATGTTTATCTTTAGTATATGTTGTAAGTCGACTAGGACTCCTTAGTCTATAAAAGGAGGCTCTAGGGCATTAGTTGATACACAAGTTTTCATAGTTATCAAGTCAATTTAGAAAAGCTTCAAGGTTGTAAACCCTAGTACTAGTGGAGTACTCGTATTATTGTTCTAATAATATTGAAGCATTTGGTTATATTCATTGTTCATTCTACTGCATCACAGTTTACTATTACATTCATATTCTTCTAAATACTAAAGAGTAGATTCCGCATACTCTTAGTATCAACAAAGTTTCCAAGCATAGTTGTCTTGAATCTATTCAATACAACTAACCCTTTTACAAGGGTTGCAAGATCTAGCAGGGATCAACAAATAAACTCATGAAATAAGCTGAATTCACAAATAAGATGCTGAATGATTGAATCAGATCTGTATAAGCTGAAAATCTTCGAATCTAAACCGAATAAGCTAAACCAAATAATCTAAAAACATCATGAATCGCCTTTGTAGCTCTAATACCACTTGACAGAAACTAGATTCATGATCTTGGGAGGTCAGGGAAGCTTAAAGTACGAATAAGTCATTTGTAGAGAGAGAAAGCTTTTCATAATTTTAAAGGTTTTTATTAAGAAGAATAAAAGAATAGGAAATTACAAAGTAGAGCTTCACCCCTCTAATGTTGATTAAAGGGTATTTATAGACGTAACACAAGGCTACTTTAGGCTAATTACATTTCTAGCCCTTGTATTTTAACTTACTAATAAACTAGTGTAATTCCTATAATGACACCGCATTTTTAATCCTAACATACCTCGCCTACCATTATCTTTTATATTATTTATCTCTTTATTACCACCTACCTCACATATCTTTATAATTAAAATTTTTATTTACAGATTCTGGTAACACTCTCGTATTTCTGTCAACTTTTTTACAGGCGTCATTGATGTTACCACTAGCTCTTCCCTCCATTGTACTATAAGTGCTCAATACGCCTTTATGAAACAGAAAGAAAAATCCTTACATCTTTTCATATTTATCAAAATTAAATGACGATTGTTGAGTTAATTCATTGGTAGCACATGGACAATTAACACAATCGACTGCTCCATTACCACCGCTCGATTGCTCCACCACCGCTGCTCAACTTCTCCACCACCAATGCTCAACTGCTCAACCACCACTGTTCAACTGCCCCACTACCATCGACGACACCATCATCGGCTTTCAAACCACAAACTAAGTAAAATCAAAAGCAAAGGAAGTGATGGATCTGGTGAAGTGGAAGATATATATAGCGTGTCGAGCATAATCCTTAAAATGTCAAGCAATACATACTTTAAAAACACAAAACTATTGCATAACAGAAGATATCATGACTAATTATAGTAGCAAAAGATATCTTGTTTTAAAGTATGTATTGTTTGACTTTTTGGAGATTATGCATCGGATTTAAGAAAGGGATACGTGTGATGAATTTTCAATAGAAAACATGTACGTATCTGTAGAACCGTAGAGGGGGTGAATACGGATATCTTGACTTCTTTAAAGTTTATAAAACTTCAAGTCACAAATAACCATGTGGTATGATGATCTACTTGTCTATAACAACAATTAGTGTGTGTGTGTGTGTCTATATATATATAAGGGACTTTATTTTCAGCACCATTTTAAGTGCGAGAACTGCGAGAACCTCTTTTAAAATCAAGAAAATACATGCACGCCGTCAATAATCGTAAGAATCTACCCATGTTCTTCCGTATCATCATGAACGCTTCCTCTTCTTTCACAAAAAACCTTACATTCGGCCGCAATATTGCCATTGCACGCCTTATAAGAACATACATGCACACCTTCAAAGAAAAAAATTGTATTTCTAATTTCTCATCAAATTCTTTAGAACAAATATGTTTTTTAAAACATATTTGTTCTTTTTAGAACATATGTGCAAAAATACAATTATTGAAGGCGTGCATGTATGTTTTTGAAAGTTCTCGCAGTTCTCGCACTTAAAATGGTGCTGAAAATAAAGTCTCACTATATATATATATATATATATATATATATATATATATATATATATATATATATTATATAATTATATAGAGAGAGAGGAGAGAGAGAGAGCACACTATATACTGGTTTAGGATAAGGGGTTTATACCGTCCGTATATCCAGTTGTGAATCCATGACACTTATACTATTACTCTAGTATAATCCTTATGGTGGACTACAAAGCGTATTACAACTTCATTCCATCGATATGCACAAAGATCGAAGCTCACAAAGAAGTGTTACTCCCTACGGTATTTCGCCCTCGGAAACCATCCCTAAGAACTAGTGATTCGACTTTCTTCTAGGATCACTAAGATCAACTAGGACCACTAAGAACTTCCCACTGGAAACTTACGAAACCTGAATTAGATCTCCAATGATCTAAGCTTGACCACTAAGATATAAGACTTCCCTTACAACCAATTTTAATGAATAAAATATAGTTGAACCAAGTCCTAACCTAACATAGAGACTCAATTCTAATAGAAAGAGTATGAGAAAGAAGACCCTAGACTAATAACATACAAATGTGGATTAGGTACTTATATGTCTCTCTTGCGGAGATGTGTTCTTCAATAGAATGATAGATGAGAAGATTAAAAACACAAGAGGTGTTAGAATTAGAGGGTGGGAGAAGAGAAAAAGAGAGGAAGAAAGAATGGCAAGAGGTAAGAAATACAAGAGTCAAAAGGGGGGGTATTTATAAGCCAAAATTCTAAAATGGTAAATCCATTTTAAGAGTGGCGCGCTGGCCATGTGTCAGAGCGTGGCCAGCGTGCCAGATTGTAATTCACACTTTGACCTTTCCATCATTATTACACTCAAGATCAACCACCTCAAATAGATTTTTTGATAAAAACGTTTGAGAAGTATTTTAGAAGACGATTTGGGAATGTTTGTCAAATATCAAAGAGATAAAGCATAGAATATCTTAACACATGTATGATAGGATTCACTTGGGGTTTTAGAGAGAGAAAGAGATGGTTGGATGAACACTTAGAGAGAGAAAGAAAAAGGATAATATTAGCTTAAGTGAAATGTAAGAAATGAACAACCAACACCCTCTCCATGTATGGAGAGGGTTTATAAATGCCTTACATTGCCGACCATGGACCCTTAGTGGGCTTATCCATGGGCCTTTGGCCCGGTTAGTTTTCTAACTTAACCTTACAACTTACTACGAGCTACGATAAACTATATTGGTAGTGACCGGCACTTTTTCATATTTCTAACAATCTCTCCCTAAGGGAGGTCACTCCAATTTATAAAAAAAATTAATCTTAGCATACTATGCTTTCACTTCGGTCTTAAGCTCGTAGTCTTTAACTTCAATCATTAACTTGTGATTTGATGTGGTGATCATAGGCTTTAGGTCTTGAGCTTGTTCCTTATCTTGTCTTGAATGTGAGAATATGATCGTGAACACCTTGAGATCATCAACCAAGCATAATCTCGTTTCGCCATCTTGTAAACTTTGCCATCTCGTGAACTTGTGACTTCTGGACCGACATGCTCATACCTTTCTTGATTTGACAATCTTGAAAAGCTTTAAATAATGCATCTTTCTTGAATTTCTTTAACTTTAACAGTTTGTCGCTTCAAGAAGGACGTACGGTATCAGAGTAGCGGAAGTCTTGAAACATATACTTAAGCTTTCATGATGTCTTTATATTTGTCGGTCGGGTATGAGCATGTGGCTATGAATCTTGTGAGTCAGCGGGAATCAGGTACCTTCACCTCCATCTTTAAATATCCTGCAATAAAACAAATAGCAATAAAGAGGGGGGACGAATATGGCTTTGTCATTCGCCCGTGGTTGGTTGGAGTAACCTTCGATTCCATGAGTATCGACCTGTGATCAGGTAGATTTAATTTAAGAACAATCTCTGGTATGTGCTTAATTACACATACCTTTTACCTATTAAAATGAGCCTAAATGACCAAAAACGAACATAAAATGCCAAATATATGCTTGTTTTGCTTTGTATACTGTGCAGGTAACGGATATTCACTAAAGGACAAAAACGAAGCCAAAACTGACAAAACTGAGCACAGGATTAGAAAGAGCGTAAAAAGTCAAAGTCAAAGTCAACAAGTCAAAGACGAAGCCAAAACCAAAGAAATCTTATCAGGCCAACCCGTACCCAAGTTAATGGGCCGGGTAGCCCGTTAATTATCGATTATAAGCCTTAAGTTTTGAAGCCTTTATAAAAAGCCCAAATCCAAAACCATTAAATCCGGCCCAAGAATATAAGCCCAATTCCACTTAACAGCCTAACCATATGGTTGTTAAATCCTTTACACAGTTAGTCCTTAAGGACTAACATTGCTAGTCCTTAGGGACTAACAAAGTTAACCCTTATAACCTTTAACCCTTTTTCACCATTAGTCCTTGCACTTTTACACTATTAGTCCCTTTTCCCTTTTTACCCTAACCTCGTTATCCCAAAAACACTTATACACACTCAATTTATACAAAACCTGCCAAAACCCCTAATTACAATTCATCCTCCCTCTTCACATGTTACCTGCACCATGACAAAAACCTCTCACACCCCACCCCCAGAAGATGACAAGCCACGATGGCAATCCCATGAGAGGTTATTGGTCTACTTGGACAAGAAAGAATGAAGGGCTAGGATTGGAAGGCATGGAGAGGAAGTTGGATTGGATGACTTAGATTTAAGATTGAAGGCAACTCTCAACTCCTTACATAAGAAACATAAGAAGCACACCCCTGTGCAAGTTCTTTTATATAAATAGGATTTGATTTTCATTGTAAGGGTATCTAGTTTTAGGAGTAGGGTAAGAGTATAATACCTTTAATTTTAAGCTTATTTATCAGCTTATTTAACTTATTGTACTTCTATTTTCAAGTAATGTACTCTTTTAAGAAGTTTTAATGAAAATTCCGTTTTAAGTTTAATCATCTTTTAATTCTTTTAAAAAGCTCATTTGTTATCTTAAAAGTCAAGTTAACAAGCTCATATAAGCTCTATTATATTCCTGTGTATCTTAGGTAAGCTTTTTCAAAAGCTTATCTAAGCTTTCATGTCAAAATCACCCAAAAACTACCATACCTTACTTTTTAGATGACAAGCTAGCAATGGATGAGCTTATGGGTTTGGATTTAGCTTATTGACAACAAGCTGAATCCCTAGAGCTTTAGGTTCTTCATTGTAAGCTTATGGATGCAGGTTATTCCACTTTTCTTTAATATTCTTTCAAACTGCTTATTCTGCTTATTACTACTTATTTGTGCTAATTCTCTGCCTAACCATGCTTATTCAGTCTTATTATAGCCTAATGCGTCTAGTTCATAGTTAGAATTAGTTTAGTTTGTGCTTTATATAAATCTGTCATTTATTAGCCAAAATAGCTTTTTATTAGTAGCTTATTAAATAGTGCTTATTTCTCTTTAGTTTTTTCTTAAATGTTTTTAAATATCTTAGTACTTAATCTGTTCTTCAAATTCCAAGCTTATTTAGGTCTGTCTTTGTTTAAAAGTTAGTTTCAAAGTTTTAAAGTGGTGTTTGGGTTAAGGTTTTGAAATGGGTCAAATTAGTATAATAGATGTTTTTGGTTTTCAAATATGTTTGCACAAGCTCTAATTAAGTTTAGGCACTAGTCTTTGTAAGCTTAAAAGTGGTTTTGTCTAGTTTAAGGTTTGTTTTCTCAATTTGCCAAGTCTGCCTGGTTCAAAGTTTTTCAAACAGCTTATTAGCCAATTGTCTTAGAAATCTATTTGAATATGTTTTTTTGAGTTTAATTTGTGTCTCAAATGCATGTCTAAGCATCTGTTTTAATGTCTTTTATTTTGGAATAACTTTTTGAGCTCTTTTGTTCAAAATTAGTTAAGTAATTTAGAAATTTTAAATCCTAATCTTTAGGGTCTGATTGAGCAGGTTAATTAAGGTCCTTCCTTAGTTTAATTTGAGTTGTGTTTGGATTACTTTGGCTTATTGATTTATGGTTTTAATCTGTTTTGAGTTTTCTTTCCCTAGTTTTGCTTATTTGGTTTTTAAAATTATGTTTCAAAACTGTCTTAATGTTCAAAAAGCCAAAATACCAAGTATTGTAGGGTGCCTTTTCTCTTTGCTTTTCCTAGCTTATTCTTTTATCCTATTTGCTTAATTCTTGCTTTCATTTGCTTATTAAGTAATAATCTTCATCTGTTTTTAGGTTTTAACGTTAGAATTTTCTTTTTAAGTTTTTTTAAATAAGCTGCAAATCTGTCCCATAATCTTAAAAAGCCAAAAATAGTGAGTAGTCTGCCATTTTCTTTTATCCTTTTCTAGCTTATTTTCTAGCTTTTGATTTGAATTTTAGCTTATTGATGCTCTTTAAGTGATAGTCTTAATCAGTTTTAAGTCTTTTAGCTTTTTCCTTTAGCTTATTGTGTTTTTTAGCTTAAAATCTATCAAAAGTCCTTCAAAAATCTGTCTTGTAAACTGTCTTTACGGTTACCTATTTTAATAAGCTTTTAAGTGCCTTTCTGCTTATTTTCTTTGCTTACTTTTGCTTATTAGTGCTTATTAGATCTAAGGCTCTATCTGTTTTTGAGCTTATTTGCCTTTTTCTTTTGCTTATTGTGTTTAAAAAAGCTAAACAGTTAGCTTATGTCACTTAGTCTAAAAAAAATAAAGCAAAACTGTCATAATTAAGTAGCTTATTACTAGCTTATTTTCAGTTTTCATAAAAAGTTGTAGTTTTAAAAAGTGCTTATTTTCAGTTGGTTTTAAGATTTTCAAAAAAAAATGTTTCAATAAAAAGAGAGGTCACAGGGGTCGAACCTGTGACCTCCCCTTTACACACCAACACATTTAACACCACACTCCACGACCACTCTTTTTCATTTATAGTTTGTAATATCTAATATTTAACCTTTAATTCCAGTTTTAATCTTATTCTCTTTTCAGCTTATTTAGCTGCTTATCCGTCTATCTTATTTCAAGTTCTTATTTTTCTTATATTAGTAATAGTTAAAAGTACTTTTCATAATTTTTTCAGAATTTTCCCATTTAGTTTGGTATTTTTAATTAATTTTTTTTAGATTAAATTAGTTTTTAATTCTTAATAATTAAAATAAAGTCAAAAAAATATAGTTCTTTTTTCTAAAATTTTCTTTTATCATTTAGGGCATTTAAAAATTAAATTTGCATTTGTAGGGTTAAAATTTGATAAATTAGGTTTTAGAGTCGCGTTTTTACGTTCCCGTTAATGTTTTTCGTTTAATTCATTAATTGCCTTTAATCGTTGCTTGCCTTTAATTGTTTTTGCATTTATATTTGTAGAAATAGGAAACCAATTCAAAATCTTAAAATATTCAATCACGCGATCACAAACTTAACCTCGATTCTCAATTCACGCCTCGTCAGGAAACGACCCGGGAAGGTTTTGGATTTTACTTTGGATAAAAGTAATCTTTTAAAAGCCTTACGGAATACTCTCACTCTCTTCTTAATTGATATTTTTATATATTTATATATTTTATATATATATATATATATATATATATATATATATATATATATATATATGTGTATTTTTATATGTATACTATTTATATTTGTATTTCATATATTATTTGTAAACATGTTTAAATCCAATTTCCTTGACTGGGATTTCCAGCTGAAAGTATCGATTTTCTAACAAATATGTATCATAATATATATATGTATATATATATATATATATATATATATATATATGTAAACATTTAAATCAATCTCCTTGACAGGATTTCCAGCTGAAGATATGATCTTTCTTAACACATATGTTATCAGATCATCAAAATCATCATGTTCTCATTATCGAAGACGTCTCAAAGCAGACAACACGTATAAGAGTGATGAACCAACGAGTTACTTCTCACCGAGTGAAAATAAAAATTCGATTTGGAAAATCAATTGATGTGGTCACTGCTAAAGTGGTTTTGTGACACATCAAGAGTGTTAATCATTTTAAAATTCATCATCAATCGTCAATTCATAAACTAGAACAAGTTTGATTCTTATAGAATCGCACCATCGTTTCTTTTCAGTTGTCACAAGTTTGATTCATATA
Organism: Tanacetum coccineum; assembly: GCA_026074375.1. Taxonomy (NCBI): domain Eukaryota; kingdom Viridiplantae; phylum Streptophyta; class Magnoliopsida; order Asterales; family Asteraceae; genus Tanacetum; species Tanacetum coccineum. The sequence goes on from BQNB010125063.1 coordinate 9,042, forward strand.
GATCGCACAACGTCACCTACTATACGCTTGTTTCTTTGGATGTTGGCTCAAGCAGGATTTCCATCTTCATAGTGATGAATTCACTTGGATGTATTCTGGCAAAATCAAAAGGATTAAATGCAAAGGACTCTTAATATGTTAAACTTGTTATTCATATTTGTGTGACATAGCAAGTGCTAATTTGAACAAGTGTCCTAATAAGATTTATGGATGATCTCTTTTGGCTTAAGTTAATCGGTGCACTTTCTTTTTGTAATCGGAGGCTTGGGCAGACTGCTCCTTTACAATATCAACTAACTCGGAGTGAGAAAGTCGATAGAAATGCGTGTAATCTCTATGAGAAATATAATGAAACAGAGTTGTTGAGAGACCTTGAGTGGCTAGGGAGGGTTGTGCTTAGCGTCACTGGGTCCATGACTGTCTTCCAATGTCAGACAACAACTTAGTATTTCCGAATTAGATTATGTATTGACCCGGTTTTCTGCCTAAGTGTATGGAGGGCTTCTTTCTTTTCACCCTTTTCCCTTAATTTCTTTTCTCATTCTTAAAACCCTTCAGTGTTTACCGCGACTTCATAACTAACCACCTTGTTGGGTATATTTGTTCCGTGTTAGTAGCTCCCATCTCCAGTCGCATTATTTTGATTCTACTTTTTCTCTTTTGTATCATTCCTAAGGATTCTACACAACTAGTGGATGGAATAATCCCTGGGGTAGATTCCACTTCGGTTCTGGTTTGGATATGGGATTTGAATACATATGCCTAACCACCCTTATAACTCCATAAAATTTAAGTACATGGTCGGTCTTTAGTGTATTCCATCACAATTAAAACCAAAATCATTGAAAAATTCAATCAAAGTGTTTGATATAAATATCAAAAGATTTACACTTTGAGAGTTTTCATCATCACTAAAAGCTCCCCCTTAACATGTGCACCGTAATCGTAGAACATGCTTAGTGTTAGAGTGCATTGAGTCCATTTTAATATGATCACATGTCAATACAATATAGATTTAGTTTAATTACATTTTCTCCCCTTATCCAAAATGTTAATCCCTTGATATTTTAGATATCAGTTGATTAAACTTTCAGGGATAAAATGTTACATAATTACAATAAGGAGCATTTTAATGCTCCCCCTCAAGTTTTGAGGGTATATAAAACTGTGCTGAGTATAATAATTTAAATTTTTTGAATTTACTAAGAAATTCTTGAAAATTTTATACTCGAGCACACTTTATTTTTACCATAAGTCTACACTACATATATACAATTCACAAGTTCTATGATCATATCGATAATGACCGTTGAGTTTATGAACACATATGACGAAGTTATATTGTTCCTTTGAAGCAGTCTAAGGTCAGTTTCGTAGAGTCTACCACCGACAAATTTCTTTAAACTCCTCATCATCCTCCTTTCCTTTAGCAGCTTGTTGATGTCCTTGATCATGAAATGAGCTCTTTTCTTTTCCAATTTGATCCATTTTCTCTTCGGCAAGTACGTCATGTCGATATTCTTGGTAATGTCTTCGAGCGAAAAAAGAAGCCTGGTTATCGTGCCATCATTGAACTTGTACTGTTCGTCGAAGCGCATCAACCTGTTCCTCCTGAAGTCTTCGACATAAATGAATCCTTGAGGGTCTTTGTATGGAGTGTACGAGTGCCTTTTTCTGAGATCTGGTCTTGTAGTATCAGGCTTGGTGACGTTTATCTATTTTTGATAACTTTCAACTCCAAGTTAAAGATCTTCGAAGTCAGGAACATCATCCCCTGAAAGATTTGAGAGCCGATTCTGAACCACAAGAAGTAACATGTCCTCGATATCATTGATCCGAAGTCGTGGAAGTCACCTTCCTTGAATCTATATAATACGTTAACAGCTCTTCTCACTACAATCTCTTCTAAGTACCCATATTCATGTTTCCTCATTACTGAGACATGAGTGACTTCTAGAATACATTTTGTAGAATATACATCTCCTCTTGATTGCATACCTCTTCCAAATGCATAGAAGATACCCCATAACGCGTATTTATCATATGCAACTTTAACAAGAATCCATATGTTTGGAACCATGTCTTCAATACCTGGTAGATCATACTGAGCGGCCTTTGTCTTGGTAGTAGACGTCGTGTATGTCATAGTCAAAATTCCTCCCTATAGATACTTGAGATCATTGTTGATGAAGAATTAAAATGGTACTCTTTGACGTTTTCCACGCTTGATCAAAGGAAGGGGTTTAGAAAGATCAAATGGATAGTCACCGCCTTCAGGATTTTTCCAATCAAGCTTTTCTGAAAGAGCCTTTTAGCATTCTTCAAAGTCATATTCTAATTCAGCATAATTAGAGCGTGTGCCTTTGAGTAGTCTGAATGCTGGTCCTAGTAGGATTTCTTGAGTTAAATTCTGTTAATCCCTTTTTAACAGATCTTTGATTAGCTTGTTAAAGCTTTAGTTGTCTTAGATAGATCTAAAACAACTATGATAGAAACCTTAAGTAATATTTATAAAGATTATTCGGAATCTAATCTTTATACACTAGAAGAACAATTAAACAATGTAACAGTAGCATAAGAACTTTCTCTCAACTCACAATATATTGAATGATTCACAAAATAGCTATATGTTTTGCCTAATAGCTATGACTTTTCTATGTTGAATTGATATCTCTAACTATGTTGTAGGATTCCTTTTATACACTAAGGAAAACCCTAATGGGCTTACAAAACGCGTTAAATGATCATGCATATCTATTCCTAATATATCTCATGCATATCACTTAAGCAGTACTAACTTCTTATACTAACAGTACTAATAAACTAACTAGCAGTACTAATGATCTATCATTTTGTACTGGCAGTATTAACTATAACTAACAATACTAACTATTACAACTAGCGGTACTAACGACTTAGTTTATATTCTTCAATATTTAGTAGCAGCACAAATCTTTAAATAGTAGTACAAAGTCTATCAGTAGTATATCCTTGTAGAAGCTCTTAATTCCCAACAATCCTCCCCTAAACTTGTGATTTATCTCCAAATCATCAAGTTTCTTGAATTATAGCTTTTTGGCTCTGAGAGGATTCTTCCAAACACTTCAGCTTCTTGGCTTGTTGGCTTCTATGAAGATCTTCATAACTAGGTCTCTTGCCATCTCACTATCTTCTTCTACTTGCAGCCTTCTGCTTAGCATCAAACCCATAACTGTAGTTGACAATGGATAATCCTTTTCTGTTAACATATAGATGTCATGTCCTCTTGTTGAAGATACATGATGTACTCCACATGTATCATACAATATCCATGTCAAAGGATCATGCATATATTTTTGTAGTTTCCATAGCACATCATCTTTATCTAGTTTAAATAGTCTTTTTAGTTCAACCCATAAAGCTCTTTCCATATCTTCAGTAGGTTATGCTGATCTAAATCTTTCTTTAACTAACCTCCATAATGTAACAAGGTCTTCTCTATCAAATCCTTTGAGCATATCTTCAAAAACTTGATATGCCTTTATGATGTTTCTAACCCTGTTAATCTTCCAATATTTTCTTGATCCTTCAGTATGAATTTCCCAATCAATGATAGGATACTTAACTTGTAAAGCATTTACCTTGATTTCTTCTACTAGAACTATCTCCAACATCTTCTTAAGTTCTTCTTTAGATAATTCTTTTGGTTTTTTAGTAGGTTGTTCTTGAATAGGTTCTGACCTTGAAGCTTCAGCTGTCCTTAACTTTTTGAAACTCTCTTGAAGTAGTGTCTCTTCTGCAACTCTCTTTGTCTTTGTCTTTTCAAATTTAGTATCCTTTTTAAACAAAGTTTGTATCTTATTATACTCTTCTTCAAACATGGGTCTGATCTCATCATAGCTCATTCCTTTGAAGTAACCCATCTTGTATCCAGCCATATTCTTCAAGTAAATCATCATATTCTTCCTTGCTTGAGCTACTGAGACTGGTTTCTTCTTGAGTGTTTGATATCTTTTTATAGTATCTGACTGTCTCTCTTGAACTTGTTCAGCCACAATACTCCAGTCAATATTATCAGTTTCTTCCCTTTCATCCAACTGTTTTTGTAACTCTAAGGCTTTTTCAAAATCAATCCTTTCCTGTTCTTCTCTTGCTGCAGCTTTTGCCATTTCTTCCTCATTTAGCTTCTGAGCTATCCTTTCATCAGTACTTAGAATTTCCTCAGCAATACTAAAAAGACCTCCAGCAGTACTATCTCTTGAACTGACAGTACTTCTTCTTCTTCTAGTGTAACTTTTATAGGTCTTTACTCTTTCTCTGGATGCATCTGCAAGGATCTTAGCTGCACTGAGAACATCTAATTGAACTTCAGAACTCTCTTGACTTTGTTCTTCACCTTGTGAAACCTTTGTAGGAGTAATCTGCTATAATGTATCAGTCTGATCCAATTCATACTCAACTTCTTCATATTCTGTCTCTACATCTACATCTTTATATTCTGTCTCTGTCATCCTCCACTGTTTAGAAGGATCCTTTGAAACCAAATCTTCCTCATCATCTAAAATAACCATCCTCGCCCTTCTCCTTTCTGTGGTAGACTTAAGCTTGTCTTCCAAGTATTTAACCTTCTTCACCAACTTTGTAAGAGCCTTACCATAAACCTTCTTAGTCTGTTTGAGATCTTTCTCTAAGCTGGTAACTTTGTCAAATAGTTTGGTACATAATTCTGTCAATTCATTAAGTTTCTTGCTGCCCTCATCACTTCCAGGTGTGTCACCTCCTGAGAGAGGTAAATCATGGGACATGGAAGATGTTGTGTGTAACACCCCCAAAATGGGTCGCAGTGGAATAAGGATCCGGGGCATGTTACTTCAAGATCAACAGCACAAGATATA
>BQNB010125065.1:7361-19833 GCA_026074375.1 Tanacetum coccineum
AGGAATAAACTTAACCCAACGAGTAGCAACCGGATCATTAGGAAGAAAATATTCATCAAGTAAACATCGAATGTTCTTAACCAGAAAGGACCCATCCCCGTTCAAGTAAACATCAATAAGTAACAAGATATTGATGAGGACAATGTAGAAAAAACTTATGGAATTGAATATTTTGAAATTTCATATACCAAGATATAAAAATCCGAAGTCGTACCTAAAGATGTGCGAGGTGTACATGTAGTGTCTTAAAGTTTTACATGTAGATTCAAAGTTCACTCCAATAAAAAAATGTTAACGAACTATGATTTTATGCTACAAATATTGGTTTTTTACTTGAAATGGAGATTGACGACCATTTTAAATAAAAATTGAAGTTAGATCGTTATAATATTACATTGTAAGCTAAAATTTATGTTTCAGTAGCTAGTACGATATATCTTCTTAGCGTCATCGAAATCAATTGAAATCAAAATTTGTCTTTTGCCTAATGCCCTAACAACATAAGAACATTTTATCATCTTTGAAGTTGTTGATGAAAATATCAATTGAGGCATATCGTATAGAGATGCATGTAACAAGTGTATATGTTTATTTATAGTATATAAATAAAATATACATTTAATAAGATTAAAGTATACAAAAGGAGCAACGAATTTAACATGGTGGCAAATCTTTAGGTGAGTGTAGAAGGGGATATACTTTGTCCATTGTCTCTTCAGCCAGTGACATGGAATTTGTTGAAAGAACATGCCACCGTTAGATAGTTATACGGTTAACTGATTATCGTGTTAAGCATCTCTATGTTTTTCAACAAACTTAAGCATTTCTAAATATAAGCTTTATGAAAACCACTTGAGATCCCCAAGATATATTATTCCTTTGTGTTGAAAAAATATTTGATTCTTATTTTATACGGAGTATATTTCACTAAAGATGCACTCTTCTTACTTTCCTTGTGAGATTTCAATTAAACTTATATACTATATGTGTTGATAATTTTACAAGAAACAATTTTATCCGACCATTCGCCTTGATTCACATATGTGATTAATTTCATGTTGTTGAAAAGGTAATGTAGGCATTGCCACGTCAGTTATATTTTTTTTTTGTTAAATAGGAATTAAGTCATGATTGTGTTCTAGAAGAATATAAATATAAGTTGGGGTGGAAAAAAAATCGGGTAATTTAGAGATAAGAACCTTAGAAACCCGCTCAAACCAAAGACACGTTTAACTGGAGGACCCTCACATCGTAGATGCGTGCTATGCTATCACTATGGGAAGACTTAGCTTGATCGTTTAGACGATCGAGTTGTGTAATTGTTGTTGTTGTGTGTGTTTTTATTAAATAGTTTTTGTGAGGTATATTTGTGTTTAAGTGAGATAAGTTTTGGTGGTGATGTTGGTTATGTTATTATACTAAGTTGGTGGTGAGCAGGGGCGGAGTCAAAAAGCTTTGCTCAGGGGGGCATACTTTGGTAATTTTTAGTAACTACACTACAAATTGGTTCTTAAAAGAGGCAAATTTACAAAAAAGTTATATTTTTAAAAGTTTTACAGTATAATTTTTTATCGTTAGAAGGACACTGATCGTGCGTGTAACATTCAACTAATTTGATCAATCGTCTATCCTTACTAATAAACATCTACTTTCATTGTATAGTTGACACCATCCGACCTAACATATATTATTCATAAAATTTTATTGATCAAAACTTCACTCTAAACATTTAAACATTGTACAAAATTAAGTTATTTCGAATTTAAACAAGCATGAACCAAGACTCAAAGGCCTCACTACCAATGTTAAAAGTCTAAAGTACCCACCATAAAAAAAGCCGAAAAAACATACTCCCTTCATCTCTAAATAAATGTCCATTATTGACTTTTGAAGTCATTCTTCTTCAACTTTGACCTTAAATTATTTTGTTTGTGTTATATAATACTTGATGAAAATCATACAAATAAAAATACATTTAAAACTCAATTCATTCATATATTTTACATCAAGTATTATATAACACAATTAAAATAATTTAAAATCAAAGTTAATAAAAAATTACTTCGAAAATTAATATTGAACATTTATTTAGGGATATAATATAATTAAAATCAAACCCGTGAACTAAAAAAATCTACCGTAACCTAAAAAGGTAAAAGACCTACTCCACTTTTGACCTAGACACAAAATCTAGACTAACGCTCATATATACCTAGAAAATTCCACGAAATGATACACCAATCAAGACAATCCCATCACACTAACAAAACAAATCAACCTCGAGTTCCATCCCCTTTTAAATTTCCTTATGTGATTAAAATTGATTTTCACCGATGGAGAATTGCATATATATTCCTGTAAAAGCTTAAAATTGCATATATATCCAACTTAAACTTATAATTACATATATATCCTTATAAAAGCTTATAAATTACATATATATCTAACTTAAACTTAAAATTGCATATATATTCTTCTTAAACCTTAAATATGTTATATAAATATATACAAATAACTATATAATATAAATTTACAACTTTAAAATACATGATAATTATAATTATAGATAATATATTTTTTTAATTTCTTTTTCTTTACTTACAAACTTGTTGGTAGTAATATATACTTTGATCGTAAAAATACTTTATTTTTTTATACATATATAATAATCATGATATATATATATATATATATATTGATGAGTTTATTTTATGCATTCGTATTATATATGATATAAGTTAAAAAAAATTATGATGTTAAATATCGTCTTGATGTATTATTTTTTGTCATCAAGTTCATTGTGAATCTCGGGACATCGAATTTTTGAAATAAATGTTACTTTTGTTATTTATAAAATTATAAATATCATAAGTTAGAGTTCATTATTATTTTAAATAATTATTTTGATATATATGACATATTAAAAGGTTTATAAAGGATATATGTGTAATTATGAAGGTTATGCAATTAGTAGTTTAAGTTTGATATATATGCAATTTTTATGCTTTTGAAAAGACATATATGCAATTATTAATTTAAGCTGGATATATATGCAATTTTGAGCTTTTGCATTGATATATATGCAATTCCCCCCCTTCACTAGAATACTACGCAGAAACGCTACTACTTTTGTAAAACATTGATAACTGAAGGCTCACACGTCATGTCACGAACTAAAGACTATGGGTGTATTTATTGAAACTAGCAGTAGCAGTTAGCGTAAGTAACCATTAGCAATTTAATTTATATAAGAGTTTGGTAGAATAGTTGTAACTGTAATTTTAATGTGTAAATGAATGAAATATAATGTTTAGACTCAACGGTCTCCTCAATATAGTGTTTGTTCGTTCGTGATGAATGTAATTCGGTTTGATCATTTTCAGTACAAGATCGAATAAAAATTCAAAATTGCTTCTACTGTTTACTAATCTTCTGACTTTGTTTTCTTGTCCCAATCTATTAACTTGCCCAACCCACTGCGCCATCACTCTCATATCTTTGCTTTTGGGCTAGGGTCGTCTCATTGATTTTGATGCCCTGTGACATTACTAAATGAATGTCCCACTAAATACTAAAAATAAACGTATAAACGAATTATACTCCTTATTTCATACGAATTAGTACATTGTACTCGGATAATGACAAAAAATGCATACATATATAACAGAAATTTTCAACTTTTGGTAGCCCCTCTTTGATGGAGGCCCTGTGCGAGCGCACCTGTCGCACTCCCCAATATTCGACCCTGCTTTGGGCCTTTACCACTCAACTTTGACTCTGCACATTTGTTCAAGAGTCAACCATTTAAAACCACACTCTTTGTGATAAGCATTTGGCTTTGCCAATACTACTACAATCATTGGCCTTCTTGCACTTTGAGTGGTGATCCTCTTGGCTATGATTGGTCAACGATACTATCGAAGATTCGTCTTTAAACAGGATACTCCTCCTTTTGTGAACACTCGTTCTATGATCATTTATCTATATATGTCCACTCGTTGACTCGATAATGTCAAAGGCTGTCCCTATTGTTCAGCATTGTGCAAGACCATCACACTTTCTTCCATAGGAGGCCCCATCTCATGGTCCAATTTCAAATTTCAATACTATCAATATGCTCTCTTCAAATTATTTATTGGTTTAGAAACCATGTTAGCGGCTAAGGCATTTGCTCCTTAGATTTTCCATTTTTTCATCTTGCATAGAATATATGATATGCATACAACTTCTTCCAAACAAAACTTGATATTTAGATATTTAAAATTTGTGAAGGGGTTATTATGAAGCAAGTAGCAACAAGATCAATAAAGTAGAAGACCAATCTAGGAGTGTTTAGTCTAGGAAGAATAAAATGAATCGTGTTGACAATACTGAATGTAATGCTCATGTCATGCAATCTATGTTAAATGTGAATTCTATTTCTGAACCTATCAGTAATGCACTTGTTATGCATTCTGTGAGAAATGCTAAATTTGAATATATTTGTGCTAGTTGTAACAAATGTTTATTTGATGCTAATCATGATAAGTGCTTTATTGATTATGTGAATGATAGAGAATGTTCGATCAAAATCTAAATCTAACAAAAAGAAAATGAGAAAAGTAATGAAAACCTATAGAGAAAGTGTTTACTAAAATTTTATATAGTTGTAAACCGTACAGTAAGAAATATAACTATATGTGGAAACATGTCCCTTAACTTAGATTACCTCTATTAAAAAATGCCATCAAGGAATCTACTATACACTAGTAAAGAGCACCGAACCTCAGCAATAATGTATACTAGTAGGAACCAAAAGACATCAAGATCGGTAGGTTCCAGTAAGCAATCTACATGTGTAGAGAGCTAATTTTTTTTAACACTAAGGAAACCGGAATCTAATCTTGATCCACGTTAAGTGAGACAGTAGGAACCAAAAGCATCAAGATCTGTAGATCCAGTAGCAAAACTACAATATGTATGATTGCTAATTTTGTTAACACTAAGAACCCAAATCAATCTGTGGATCCACTATTTTAATGTTCCATCTTATTCTTTGAGTAGATCGCAAGGTTGTCCAAATTTGATTCTGTGTGTTTGGACTCCGGTGCCCAAGGCACAAGAATTAAATTGCTCTCAAAAACTCAGCAACTCGCATTAAAATTTTTTAGGTACGTCAAGAATACAGAATGATCATTATTATGCTAAGATATGGGTTAGGATACTATCAAATGGGAAATGTTACAATCTCTATGGTTATATATGTGGAAGGGTTTGAGGACACAACTTATCTTTTTGGTCCATTTTGAGTGATTCTGAATACTTCACACAGAGCTTCTATTTTTATAGAGCTCACGCGCTCCCGTACTGACTTAGTTGGAAGGTGTGGATCTATACATACTGTCTCTGGAAAATTTAATGTTATCTTCTCCTATATGTCTCTTGTCTAAGGCTTCAAAGACCAAGTCTTGGTTGTGGCATCGAAGATTATCTCATTTAAACTTTGATTACATCAATTCTCTTGCCAAACAAGGTCTTGTTTGAGGTCTTCCAAAACTATAGTATCAGAAGGATCACTTGTGCTTTACCTGTGCTCTTGGCAAAAGCAAGAAACATTTCCACAAACCCAAACTGAAGACTCCATTCAAGAAAAACTCTTTCTGCTACATATGGATCTTTGTGGGCCAATGAGGGTTCAAATATCAACGGAAAAATACAATACTATTATGCGTTTGATGATTTTTCTCGTTCTACGATGGTGAAATTTCTACGTTCAAAGATGAGGTTCCAGAGTTCGTAATTAAGATTCCTAAAAATGATCCAAGTTCGTTTGAAAGAACTGTTCGTAACATCAGGACTGATAATGACACCGAAACTTTCAATCAACACTTAGGACTTACTTTGAAAAGGCCGAATCTCGACATCACAAACACAGTTCCTACGCACTTGAGCCGCACTCTCATAATGATAGTAGTTGAACTAAGACAGAATCATACTCTTTGAGGGTACAAAGCTTCTTCTCGAACCATTTTGATCTTTTCAAAGTGCTCTGTTATTTCTTTGGCCGGAGGCTGTCACGGAGAGCTTGTCTATATCCCAAAATCGGTCCATTAATACCGAAAACATACAAACAAAACACGATCTTGAACTTCTCCCTGAAGAGAAAACCTGACTTATCCTATCTTCATGTCTTTGTGGCTCTTGCTATCCCACTAATGACGGTGTAAGACCATGGGCAAGTTAAGACCTAAAGCTATTATCTGACACTTTGTTGTTTAAGCTCTCTCAAAAGAAAGCATCATTATCAACAACTTAACACAACAGTAATAAAAAAACCAAAAGGACACCACATATTGAAAAAATTCATGTTGATTTTGATGAGTTACAAACAATGGCTTCTGAACAATTTCATTTTAGTGACTCAGGCCACTAAACTTTATCTCCTGAAAAATCAGATTCAGACTCGGCAAAATATTCTTCTCCAAATCCATATGTCCCACCCTATAAAGGAACACTGGGAAATTGTTTCCAGCCTATAGTTGATAGTACCTAATCCTTTCCACCAAGTGTTGATCTTCAAGCTCTACAGTTATTACTCTGAACTCTGTTGTTTCAACCGGAACAACCTTCGTCGACTACAAATGATCAAGATGCACCATTATTGAAAGTTTTTAAACCCTTTTAAAAATATATAAATATATAATACTTATAATAATATAACGAGGACAAAATCCACAAAATTCAATGAAAAAACCTGAGAGTAGTAAAGGATATGATATTCCGGTCATATCCCAAAGAGAGCGATTTGAAAGTCCAGAGTCATTTGGTAATTAATGATTATAGAAAAACTTGGTTTTAATTTTTTAAAAATACGAGAAAATGTAAGGCAAACTACACTAAAGAGACGAGAAATCACACAATTAGACTAAAAAACTAAACGAGAAGCTTAGAAACACACACAAACAACAACCTAAAAAACTTGAAATATTAATCCTAAGGTGAATTTTTTTACTTTTCCTAAAAGTAATTGACTAAAAAGTAAGAATAAAGAAGACTAGAACGAAAACAGAGTTAAATTGAGTTCAAAAACGAGAAAACGAGAATCGGGATCGAAACCCGTTCTTTAAAAAAAACAAAAGTTTGCAAAAAGGGCCCTACGAAAGTTTTTCTATTTTTCCTAAGTGCATACTGATAAAATAAAATTTTCTAAAAAAGAAAATTATTTTTTTGATTTTTATTTAATTTTTAATAGTTAAAAAACATATTTAAAGAAAATAAATGTTTAAAAATAGTAAACGTTTATGAAAAATTCTCAAAAAATACAGGAAAATAGCTTAAAGGATGCTGGATCTAAGAAAAATAAAAAGGGAAAAGTCAGCTTATTAAATAAGCTGAAATAAGCTATAACAGGCTTATGGGCTAAAGTGGGCTTATATAATTAATAAAGCAAACTCATACCGGATGAGCTATTGTAGCACAGCGGTATGAGTTTGTGAGTGTGGGTGGCTTTGAAAAGGGGGAGGTCCAAGGGTCGAATCCTGGCCTCTCTCTTTTTATAAAAACTTTTTTTTAAAACTTATAAAGGACACAAAATTAAGCACATTTAAAAAAAAGACTTTTTTTCAAAACTCACAATAAGCTGGGAAAATAAGCACAAACAGATGGCAGTATTAACTTTTTATACTAAGGCAAACAAAAGCTAAACTGATGGGCTATTTTAAAGGCAAATAAGCACTAGCAAAACACAAATAAGCAAAAACAATCCTACACTAACACCTAATAAGCACTTTCAAACTAAAATAAGCCAGGGAGAATAAGTAAATAAAAGGGGCAGTTTGGCTTTTTTTTACACTAAGTCCTAAAGCAAGCTAAACTGGCAAGCTTTGATGGGCAAAATAAGCAAGTAAAAGACAGAAATAAGCAAAGACAGAAATGAAACTATACCTAATAAGCAAGAGTAATAAAAAATAAGCAAGAAAATGAGCTGAGAAAGTAAGCACAAAAGGGGCAGTTACACACTTTTATACTAAAGCACAAATAAGCTAAACTGTTAAGGCCACTAAAGCAAAAATAAGCTAAGGAAATTGGGAAATGAGCAATGACAGGTTAACTACAATACTAAATAAGCTAAAATGAATAAAAAATAGGCTCAAAGAAATAAGCAAATAAGCAGAAAAGGTAAGCAAATCAAAAGCAGACTACTACTATAAACCTAAGTCCTAATGGGAAAAGGCTAACTGATAAGGCTCTTAAGGGGCTATATAAGCTAATGCAAGAAAGGAAATAAGCAAAGATAACACTAACCTAACCTAAATAAGCTATAACAACAAAATAAGCAAAAAAGAAAAGGCAAAAAAGCAAGAAAACCTAAATAATCTATGGTGTCTAAACTAGAAGGCAAATAGTTAAGGGGCTCACTAATGGCTTAAAAATAAGCCACCTAGAGGGATTCCTAAGGCTTAAGCTTAAAGGATCTTAAAGAGGAGGTATGTGGCTGACTAGAAATGCAAAGAAACCTAGGGTTTTACTAACAAATAAGCAAGAAAAAGGGCTTCAAAGGAAGCTGTTTTACACCAGGGGACTTATTTTTTTTTAGAAAGAAAAAGGGAGTGAAAGCCAGCTTATAAATAAGCTGGCAAATAAGCTTTAAAATTAAAATTGAGTTAAAACAGATAGAGATAAGCTTGTAAAGGTCTTGTGCATAAAAACTAGAAGCCAAAAAACATTTAAACCATCTGGATTTTTTGGATTTAGAAAGACAGTTTAGGACTCAAAAAATGGCTTAAAGAAATGACAGTTTATATAAAGACACAAGAGAACCAAAAGAGTTTTTCACCACTGCATTTGACACTTGAAAAGGACTCAAACAAAGACTAAAAACATGTTTTCTAAAAGCTTAATCAAAGAAGCTTATAAACTGTTTTTGTGATAACAGTTTATAAGACAAATTAAGAGAAACTTAAAAACAGCCTAAAAATTCAAAACAACAAATTCAAAACACCTAAGAAATGATTGTTAAAGATAGGCAAATGACCCAAATGGGTCTTTAACCCAGTTTGACCCGTTTTAACCCTTGTACCAAACACCCCTTTAAGTATAGAAAACTCAAGTTATCTTTTACAGATTAAGAAAAATAACTTATATAAAAACTTAAAAGACTTAAAAGACTATAAATAAGCTTGAACAAACAGTATTTAAAAGCAAATAACTTAAATGACAGGATTAAAGATGAAATACTAAATTTGCAAGAAATTAAAATGAAAAAACTTAAATGACTGAATTAAAATGACACTTTAATTAAAAGACAATATTAAAAAGGTACAAAGATTTCAGTTTACAAGCTTTTGCCTTGTATACTTAAAAATTCGACACGGTTACAATGAGGCTATCATAAACTTTTTATACTAAAACCCTAAGCTTCACTTGTGCTTTTTCTGAGAGAGGCTTCATTGGTTGTGTTTGTTGTGTGAGAGGTAACTTCAAAGCAATCATGGACCTTCATCGTATCCATTGGCCAATGGAATTTCCTTGGATTGCCAAGGTGTACAAGAGGTGGGGAAGGGCGGAGGGTGATGGGTTTGGATGTATGTGAATAGTAATCGATGTGGGGAAAATGACAAGGGTGAGCAAGGCATTTTGGCCGGAATGATGTGTTTTATAAAATGGTGAATGTTTGGTGGGTTTGACAAATATGCTCCCTCGATGTTATATAATTTATTGCAAGGGCAGTCCTTGTGGGGGTAACAGGTTTGAGGTTTTGGCAATATCAGTCCCTCAGGGTTATCAGTGGCTTTGCAAAGTTAGTCCAATGAGGACTAACAAGGGTTAAGTTACAAGGGTTGATGGTTAACGGGCAGTTTGGGGGATTGGGATTTTTAATGGTGTTTGGGCCATATGTATCATAAAAGGGACTTGCGCCTTTTAATTTTAATCTTTGGGCTTAAGTAACAAATAAGTCTTCCTTATAATATTTAAATGGGCTGACCCGGCCCATTAGATGGGTACAGGTGGGCCCATTTAATATTTCTTCATTTTTGGCTTCGGTCTTGACAGTTGACTTTGCAAGGTTGACTTGACTTTGACTTTGTCTTTTCACGCTTTTCCATTCCGTGCTCGGTTTTGTCATTTTTGGCTTTGTTTTTCGTCCTTTTGTCGGATATCCGTTTCCTTCACAAGATAAGTGAAAACATACAAATACAAAGTATTTTTGGTACGTTTTTAGTCATTTAAGTCTGGTTTTAATGGAAAAGGGTATGAGTAATTAAACACATACCAACCATCTACAAGTACTTCACAAACAATGCCAAAAACACCATCTCCTGTCCTTCCTCTCAGTGTTGAAGAAGCTAATCATGACATTGAAGTTGCACATATGGATAATAATCCCTTTGTTGAATTTCCAATTTCAAAACCTAGTTCTGAAGAGTCATCTTTCCAGGTTATTATTCCAAATCATGTGCACTCCATTAATCAATCGCCCGAACACATCAATAGATGGAACAAAGATCACCCGATTGAGAATGTTATCGGCGATCCTTCTAGACCGGTTTCAACTCGAAATCAACTACAAGATGAAGCCCTATTCTGCTATTTTAATGCT
Organism: Tanacetum coccineum; assembly: GCA_026074375.1. NCBI lineage: Eukaryota > Viridiplantae > Streptophyta > Magnoliopsida > Asterales > Asteraceae > Tanacetum > Tanacetum coccineum. Next base: position 17,941 of record BQNB010125065.1, read on the forward strand.
TTCCTTTCTTCAGTCGAACCAAAGATTTATAAAGATGCATTGACTAAATTCTCATGGATTAAAGCCATGCAAGAAGAACTCAGCACGAAACGGAAAGAGAGTGAAAAGCCAAAAAGTCAAAGTCAACCAAAAAGTCAACCAAGTCAAAAGTTAAAGCCGAAGCCAAAACCAAAAAAATACTTAATGGGCCAACCCGCACCCATCTAATGGGCCGGGGCAGCCCATTAAGCATTTATATCAAGACTTACATAACCTTAAAGCTTAAAAAGGCCCAAATTCAAACCGGCCCAACATAAAGCCCAAAACCTTAAACCATACAACCCGTTAACAATTAACCATACACCCTTAACCCTCTTTTGCATCGTTAGTCCCTAACCACTAACACATTCACCCCCTACACCTTAAACCCCTTTACACCACTCATCCTTAACTCCCTAACCCCGTTAACTCTTTACCCCCTTAAATCCTAACACCAGTTTCACCCCACATCCTTTTTCCCTTAACCCCGTCACAAAATTAAACAATCAGTTGCCAATACCCTTTCCCGCCATTTTCACTATTCATTGTCCCTCTCCTCTGTCACCCCTGCACCCCACGACAAAACATCACAATCCATCAAACCCCACCCTATATAACACCAAATGCCATGTTGGCAATCCTAAATCACCCCATTCGTCCAAGGGATGAAGACAAGAATTCAAGGGCTAAGATGATAGGACTTGGTGAGCACTCAAAATGAAGGGCTATGATGACTTGGAGACTTCTCTCACACAAGAAACACACCCTTGAGCTCACTCACAGAAGTAGCACAAAGAGTGAAGACCCGAGACCTTTGATAGTTATATAAATAGGATTCGTGTAAGCCCATAAAAAGTAGTATCTAGTTTTAATTTTCAGCTTATATTAGTTTACTTTAGCTTATTGTACTTGCTTTTTAAACCTTGTACTGTTTTTAAGTTTAATGAAATTTATGTGTTTATGAAAATTCTGTTTTTAAGTTTTTACAATTTATGTTTTAAAAACGTTTGTTAAGCTTCCATAAGCTCTTTTTATCTTGTACTTAAGCTGTTTACTTAAACTATTCAAGCTTTTCCATAGCTTGAAGAGTTTAAGCCTTTTTACAAAAAAATCACTCAAAAAGCTAAATTGGATGACAAGCCAAACCTAGAAGGGCTTGTGGGTATTTACTAGCTTGTTTTAAACAAGCTAGAGCTTGTAGATCAGCTTATTGCAAGCTTATTTGCCCTGTTTTGAGCAAGGGCTTTGTAAGTCTTCTTTTTTCATTCTATAGCTTAATTTTGCACTTTAGCTTATTTCTGCTTATTATTGCTTAGATTAGCTTATTATTACTTATTATAGTTGTTTAATGCTTATTGTGCTTAGTTGATAGTTTAAATTTCATTTTATAAGTCTTTGTTATAAAACAGTTAAAAAATCCAAAAATATTAGCATAATCTGTTTGCTTATTATTACTGCTTATCTGATTGTTGAAAAGTGCTTAAAAGGTCTGATATAAGCTTGGCACTATCTGGTATTGAGAATTTAAGCTTTAATTCTAAGTATTATAAGCTAAAAATAATTTAAAAGGGTGTTTGGCTCAAGGCAGCACTAACATGAGTTAGTGTTGTCAAGAGCCTTTTAGTTCTTTAGATTGATTTTAAACATCAAATTTAAGTTTATAAGACAAGGTTGTAGCAAGTTTGTGTGTTGATTGCTTGAATCTGAGGTCATAAGCTCAAATTTGTGTGTTGATTGCTTGAATCTGAGGTCATAAGCTTAAATTCATAGCACTTTGAGCTTTGATCTGGGTTTAGTTAAAATAATTGGTGATTTACTCTTGTTTTGGTGTTTAAATGATGTTGAAATAGAGTCCTTAAGTCTGCATCAATTGGA
>BQNB010125066.1:0-16543 GCA_026074375.1 Tanacetum coccineum
AGAAGCTTTCGTTTTGGGGGGAAAAATTTGAATTTCAAATTTTAAGTTTTTAATAAAACTTTTCTTTTAATTAGAAAATATTTTGTATAATTAATTTTGTGAAATTCTTTTGTAAAAATGTAATGGATAAGAGAAAAATATTTTCTTAATCACTAATCATACTTAATGATTTGTTTGTTCATACCTTAAGTGATTACTAATCTTAGAAATGAAATTTTATGATTAATAATTTGTAAACGTTTAATTTTATCGTAAGCATTTTTACATTTTGTTATTATCAAAACGTTGAGAGGTCGAAAATATAAATAACGCTTTTAGACATTATTTGTATTAACCCTTTTTTGATGATGACAAAATATAAACTCATTTTGTATAAAATTAAAGTTTATGGCTTGTGGTAAAGGCTGTGGAAAAACCATAACTAGTCCATAAGATTATGGCTTATGGTAAAGACAATTTACAAATCCATATGAGATGGTTGACACTTTACCAAAAAGTGGATGGTTTTTCAACTCACCAAGTTTCATGTACAAAGAGTTGACATGGTCATCAATCCACCATGGAATTTACCTTTTCTAGGTGCCAAAGGATTGACTAGCCCTGAGCACACGGCTACAGGTAAAGGCATATCAAATCCATTGATGGCTGTAATGGTTTGCCAAAAACCATATGGTATTCAACTCACCAATGTTTCAAGTACTGAGAGTGGAAATGGTTTTCAGTTAACCATGGATATACACCTTTCTGGTGGCCAAAGGACTGACTACTCCAGAGTGAATGGCTAACTGGTAAAGAGACATCAAATCCATTTAAAATTTTCAATGATTCACCTCTCACAGGAGTTAACACACCTGGAAGTGATGAGAATAGACTGAAACTTTATGATTTGATGTACAACATTGTCAATGGTGCTGATACAAAGGATTGCTGAAGAGCTTGTTGCGGCAAAGATACAAAGAGAAGACTTAAAGTGTTGCAGATCAAGAACAACTTGAAGAATTCTATTTACAACATCCTTAGAAAGCTTAAAATGTTTAAAGTAAAGATCAAGAATGTTTTGAAGGAACTTGAAGTTCACAAGTGAAGATCAAGTTAGGGGAGGATTGTTGGGAAAATAGATTGTAACAGACTTAATACTGGTAGTATAACAGTTAAGTCTGGTAGTAATAGTTAGTTCTGTTAGTATTGAGTTAATACTGGCAGTACTAAGTTAAGTCTGGCAGTACTAAGTTAGTACTGGTAGAGTAGCAGTACTAGAGTTAGTACTGGTCATAGTTAGTTCTGTTTATAGTTAAGTCTGTTTATGTAACAGAATAGTAATAGTTATCTTAGAGATATCTTAGGAGATATCTTAGGAAAGGATATGTATTATCCTTTGACGTTTGTAAAGCCCATTAGGGTTTCCTTGGTGTATAAGAGGAACCCTAAGGCACAATGTTATGTACGAGTAAGTGATTGAAATATCAATAGAAGCATAGAGCTTAATAGCAATTTAGTATTATCGTTTCTTCTTAATTCTTGTGTTAAGATTCCGCATTAACACTTGATAATTCATAGTCAGTGTCTCTCATATAGTTGATTTGGATTTATCCAAGTTATCTATCGTCTTACAAAGGCTAGTCAGATCCTAAACCAAGGACCTACAAGTGGTATCAGAGCCTTTAGAGGGACTCTGAGAAAGAAGAATCAATTGATTCCCTACATCAAAATAAAAGATCAAATTAGACAGAGGTTTTTAATGTGTTAGCTTGGTCATGCAAAGGCCAAGCAAAGGGCACTTTAAACCATAAGGGGAGGCTTAATTAAACATTATTGTAGGTTATGGGGGAATTTAGAACGCTCTCATTAGAATCAAACCCAGGTTCGAACTTGTAGAACTTGAGGTGGAAGAGGTATGTTTGGAATGTACCTACTTTAAGAGATTCTTTATCTATTTAAGGTTTGAAAGATAGTGGTTGGGATGGTTGTAGATGAATAATAGGGTTAGATGGTTGGTTTCTAAAAACATACATGTAGAGGTGAGTTGCTTACATCAATGGGTAGGGATGCCAACAATCAGATGTATCCCAACTTCAAAAAGAAATACAGTGGTTTACAGCTTCAAAGACTATTCTGGGGTGCAGCTTCAAGTACAATAGATGAACTCTTTTATGCTAAGATGGATGATCTAAAGTACATTAATCTTGAAGCTTATGAGTACCTGGTAGCGAGAAATCCAAATAGTTGGTGTAGATATTTTTTCAACCTTAATGTCAAGTGTGTTGCTTTTGAAAATGGTATATCAGAAAATATCATATGGCCATACTGCTGCAAAGATCAAAGCCAATTATTATTGTTAGGATTTATGTTTTCCTAACTTAGTACCGACAGTACAAATAGTTAGTACTTATAGTTATAGTTAGTACTGACATTACAAAGTGTTAAGTACTGATCAGTTAGTTAGTACCGATAGCATAAAATAGTTAGTACCATTTAAGAGATATGTATGAGATATTTTAGGAAAAGATATGTACGCATTTTGTAAGCCTGTTAGGGTTATCCTTGGTCTATAAAAGGATCCCTCTTGGCATAGTTAGATACACGAACTCAAGATATCTTATACAAAATCATATCTTAATAGTTAGTAATCTGTAATCACTTAAAAGCATATTAATAGAAGTTATTATTTAGTTCTTCATTGTTTTTCTTAGTACTTGTGTTAAGATTCTGCATTAACACATAGTATTCATAATCAGTGTTTCTACATAGTCAACTGTATTTATACATCTTGGCTATCATCCTTAATAGGCTGCAAAGATCTATTAAGAGGGACTCACAAGTGGTATCAGAGCCTGTGAGAAACTCTAAATAAGAAGAAATCAATACTGTTATAACATTCATCTTCAAAACTATACATGTCTGCATCACAAGATGAAATACTCCACCTACCACCACCACCTCAACACATCATCATCACAAAACACTACCAAACAAACTTCATCGTACAGTATCAACCATCAAGTGCCTATTCTCAAAAAGGTGAATATGATATATGTGTTATGAAAATGGAACACTATTTGCCCATACAGACTATCCAATCTGGAAGGTTATACCAAAATGGGGAATGGTCTTGTATCAATGTACTACAGATACATCAGGACAATTTAAGGTTTTGCCTCCTAAACTGCAAAGTGATTCATAGCCAGAGAAAGAGAGAGAAAAGCAAAGGACAACCTTGCCTTAGGACCTACCAGAAAATCATCTTGCTAAAATTCCATTAGTATGACTGATGCAAATGAATAATGTGGGATGCCATCAATTAGATTTTTGTGAAATGTTGAATCCAAGACAATGCGAGGTATATCTTAATGCAACAGTTGAAGGAATCTATGTACTCCAAAACAAAAAGGGCTTCACAAAGCTATGACAGGTTCCAAAGTCTTGTGAGTTGTTAGAGATTCATAGAGCAGGTGTATCTACTGCGGATGCAAATAGAAAATTCTAAGATCTTTTTCCTTCTGCTGAGTCACAAGTTTCCTTAATTATGAGAACCAAACAAGGGGTGGACAGTCTTAGTTTTGATGATCTGTACAATAATCTAAGAGTATTTGAAAGCGATATAAAAGGCTCTACTGCATCATTATCTAGCCCGCAAAATGTAGCATTTGTCTCTGAGAACACCAGCAATACTAAGATGGTAGTAAGCTTTATTGTGTTCCCAATCCTTCTGGTCAAAACTCAAGTATGAAAAAACTTCATCATACTCATACTTCGTGCTAATCAATCAAGTGCCCTTCACTGGATCATGAGAGACTTGAACTGATTGATGAATATGACCTTGAAGAAATGGACTTGAAGTGGCAGGTGGCCATGATCTCAATGAGAATGAAAAAGTTTTACAAGAAGACTGGTAGAAAACTACAATTTGATGCAAAAGAACTAGTTGGATTTGATAAAACCAAAGTTGAATGCTACAATTGCCACAAGACAGGGCATTTTGCTAGAGAGTGTAGAATCAAGGGAAATCAAGACAACAGGAGGAGGGATGCATGGAATTTAGGAACCAAGGATGGGGCAGGTTCTAGATAGAAGGAGCATATTATGCATTGTTGAACAATTGATAGAGAAGGTGTAGATTGGACAAATCATTCAGAAGATGAAGATTATGCTTTGATGGCTTGTAACAGCTCAGACTCAGACATAGAGGTAATTTCCTGTTCAAATAAGTGTAAAGAGTCTTATTGCTAATTTAAATTACTGTATGATGTTCTGATGAGAACAATTAGTGATGCAAGCATAGATTATAAAGGCATATTTTCAGGTCTTAAGAAAGTTGAAGCTCAGTTAGTTGTCATCAAACAATGGACACTTTGGTATGAACATAAAGTTAATATTTTTTTTAAAGATAGATTTGGATGATAAAATAGATGTTCCTCACATATAATAAGAATTTATTAGCGAGCTCAAAAGGAAAAAGGGAGATTTAAAGCTAAGTAGAAAAATAGCGTAACTCTTCTTAAGAATCTTAGTAACTGCTAAATACCAAATGGAGTGCTAATGATAAGTTTGGGCTTGGGTAATGGGGCATCACAAGATATGATGTTATTTTGAGCTATGAAAATGAAGTGTTGCGGAGTGTTTTTATGATTAAAGAAGAAGTGAGATAGAAAACCACCTTTGTATGATATGTTGGTTACAGCAGCAGGACATGCATGCTTTACCCCCACCCATGACAGGGTAAATTTTATCGCTTCTGGACCTGAATTGAAATAGATTACTCAACAATTTAAATATGGTCCAAAACAGACTCAACCTAGTGATTGAAATCCCAATCAAGTGATTTGATACCTGTGAATTAATATTAGTACGAACCCTCTGAATTAGTGTCTGAAACCGTTGTCAATGAATCTAATGTACGAATGTAACCTATGGTCTGGTCTGATGACTCCTATCATTGAGGAGTATGAATCAGATAGTGAAGACGAGTGTGTGTCTTACCAACAAACAACAAGGAAATCACCTAGTTTTGACTAAACAGCATTGTAAAAACTCCTAGGGAAAAATGGTAAGAGTCAGTTAATCATTAGTCAAATAACCTAAAGTTGACAAGAAAGATTTAGGGTATAGGTTTACTGTAAGAGCATGTTTTGTATGTGGTAGTCTTAATCATTTAATAAGAGATTGTGATTTCCATGAGAAGAGGATGGCTAGAAAAGCTAACTTATACAGTGGGTGGAACAAAAAGACTAGTCAAAAGGAGCTAAGGGAAACTTGGAACAATGTACAAAGAGTGAATAAACAAAACGAATTTGTTCCTTCAGCAGTACTAACTAGAACTGGTACAATTCCAGTTAATACTGCTAGAGCTAGCGGTACTAAAAATTTTAGTACTGCTAGGCAAAGTTTTAACAGACAGACAACACTAACTAGTACTGCCATGAAAATTAATAAACTGTTAATCCATTGTGGAATAGAGTCTAGACCGGCAATCTGTTTTTCATAAAAACTCATTCACCATCTTCAAGGCCTTTCAAAAGGACAACTGAGATACTTAGATCAGATTTTTCAAAACAAAAGTTAATTACTGCTAGGTAAATGCAGTTTGTACTGTTGGGGAAAATGGGACACTACTTGTTAAGCCCTCAGCAGGTGGTAATTAGGACCACAAAGTAAAAATGGTATAATTTATTAAATATAATAGTGCGATAAGTCTTGAAATTTGTTTACACATTCATGGATCCACTAGGCAGACTCAAGCCCAAACGGCTTGGGTCCCTAAAAAGAAACTTAACTCTTTTCTTTGATGTGCAGGATTATCCACTAGAGCTCTAAAGGATAAAGGGAATTCTTGATAGTGGATGTTAAAGGCATCATGACTGGAAACAAGGCTACCTTGCTGAATTTCAGACTTTAATGGTGGGCTCCTGTTACTTTTGGAGGTAGTAAAGGGTTATATCACTGGTAAAGGTTTGAAAAAATAAGAAATCTGGGTAAAGTTAGATTTTGAGGATGTGTGCTTTGTGAAAGAACTTCAGCATTTCAATCTCTTTTCTGTGTCAACAAATGTGTGAAAAATGAACATGGTTTTGTTTATTGACTTCTGAATGTCTTGTTTTTGTCTCCTGAATTTAAGGAATTTAGTTAACCTGATGAAAATCAGTATTACTTAAAGTCCCCAGACAAAACAATATGTACAGTTTTAATTTAGAGAACATTATCCTTCAGGAGGATATAGCTTGTTTAATTGCAAAGGCAACAACTGATGAATCTAAACAAATGCATAGGAGGTTGTTATGTCAATTTCAAAAACTTAAAAAAACTTGTAAAGGGAAACCTTGTAAGAGGTTTACCTTTAAAGATCTTTCAAAATGACCACACTTGTGTTGCTTGTCAGAAAGGAAAGCAACATAAGGCCTCCTGTAAGGCCAAATCAGTCAGCTCTATTAGTCAAACCTTACAACATCTTCATATGGATTTGTTTGGACCTACATCTGTAGGCTAAACCATAAGACTATTGTCTAGTTATCACTGATGAATTTAGCAGGTTTAGTTGTGTATTTTTCTTAAGAACTAAGGATGAAACTAGTGGAATCTTTAAGGAATTTATAAGACAAATTGAGAACCAATTGAATCAGAAAGTTAAAACTATCAGAAGTGATAATGGTATAGAATTTAAGAACAAAGATGTTATTGAATTCTGTGGGTCAAAGGGACAAGTGGGGGAATACAGTATTGCCAGAAACTTCATACAAAAATGGAGGTTGCTGAGAGAAAAGAATCAGGACCCTTAGGAGGCTACTAGGACCATGCTTGCAGATTCATTTTTACCTAACACTTTTTGGGCTGAAGCAGTTAGTACTGCTTGTTATGTTCTAAATAGGGTATTAGTGACAACACCTTATAAATAAGACACTTATGAACTTTTAACTGGTAAGGATTCAATTATAAGTTTCCATATAAGACCTTTTGGGTGCATGTAACCATCTTGAATACCATTGACCACCCTGGGAAGTTTGCTGGAAAACAGATGAGGATTGATTAGTTGGGTGTTCTCACAAAGCAGGGCTTTATAGAGTTATACAATTTAGAAAACCAAAAGAGTTGAAGAAACCTGCCACATCACCTTCTTAGAGAACAAAACAATTGTTGCAGGGGAAAGGACCAACTTGGCTTTTTATTCTTTATTATTTAACTTATCTATAAATGTATCATCCTGTTAGATCAGAGAATCAAGTAACCTTCATGAGGTCAACAGAAGCTAACCAAAAGGCAGGTACAGAAGTCACAATTGATGTACAGGATTCTGAAAAAGAGGATGAATCTGCTCAAGACTGCTTTGTACTGCCAATATGGCCTTCTTATTCTTCAACAATCACTCCTGTATTAAAAACAGATGATAAGAGAGAAGGTCCAAGAGAGGAAGAACAAGTCTTTATGGATGAACTTGAAAGACTTAAGAGGCAAGAAAAGGAAGCTAATGAGGAAGCTGAAGCTCTCAGGAAGAAGTTTGAACAAGAAACTAAGAACTTGGTTATACAAGAAGGAGCTGCTAAGACTAGCAGTACTAACATTTTTAGTACTGTTAGGCACATCAAAACTAAAGTAGCTTAGTACTAACCTTGTTAATACTGTTAGCATACCAGTTAGTACTGCCAGTCCTAATAAGGGACTATCTCTTTCTGAACCAACAAATCCTAAAGAAGATGATTCAGAAAATACTCCTCTTTGATGGTAAAATTTTATCAAAATTCTACTGATGGTATCTTTACTACTTCATCTTATGATGATGAGGGTGCAGTGGCTGACTTCACAAACTTGGAAACTGTTGTGAATGTTAGTCCTATTCCCACATCAAGGATTCACTCCTCTCATCCTTCAGCTCTTATTCTAGGAGATCCAACCTCAGCAGTTCAAACAAGAAGCAAAGTAAATACAAGTTCTGGAGCTCATGCTTTTGTTAGCTATGTTCAAAAGCAAAAAGATAAATAATCTATGGCTTCCAGCATTGTTTATTTGCTTGGCTTTTTATCTCAATGAACCAAGAAGATTTAAGAAATTCACTTAAAGATGAAAGTTGGGTTGATGCTATGCAAGAGGAATTGTTGTAGTTTAAGATACAGAAGGTTTCGGTTTTAGTTGATTTGCCTTATGGGAAGAAGGCTATCGGTACAAAGTGGGTTTATCGAAATAAGAAGGATGAAAGAGGAGTTGTTGTCAGAAATAAAGCAAGGTTAGTTGCTCAGGGACATAGGCAAGAGGAAGGGATTGATATGATGAGGTTTAGCTCCTGTGCAAGGATTGAAGCATAAGGATATTTTTGGCCTTTGCCTCATACATGGGTTTTATAGTATATCAAATGAATGTGAAAAGTGCCTTTCTTTATGGGAAATTTAATGAAGAGGTATAGTGTCTCTATCACTAGGTTATCTGATCCTAAATAATCACTCAGTAAAGTAACAAAGTTGTAATAGATTCTCTATGGGCTACATCAAGCTCTAGAGACTGTATGCTACTTTATCTACTTTCTTATTAAGAATGGATTACAGAAGAGGGATCATTAAAGAAGGACAAACAATCGATATCATACTCGTTCAGTCTATGTGGATGATATTATCTTTGGATCTACAAAGAAATCTTGGTGTGATGAGTTTGAAGCATTAATGAAGAGTAAATTTCAGATGAGTTCAATGGGAGAGCTCACCTTCTTTCTTGGGTTACAAGTCAAACAGAAGGCAGATGGTATCTTTATTAGTCAGGATAAGTATGTTGCAGAAATCCTGAAGAAGTTTGTTTGCAAAATTGTTAAATAATGCTTGTACACCATTGAGACTTAGAAGCACTTTAGTCAGGTTGAGGGAAGCCAGTGATGTGAATGTTGTCTCTATAAGTCCATGATTGGGCTATTTAATGTACTTGTTGATTCCTAGGCTATTCTTATGTTGCTGTCTGTTGCTTGTTACTAGGTTTCAGGTCACTCCAAAGTCTCCCATCTAGGGTTGTTAAGAGAATTTTTAGGTCTCTAAATGGGGGAAACCCAAACTGGGCCTTTGGTATCTAGAGTGTCTTCATTTGGACCTGGAATCCTACTCAGATATGACTATTGATAGAGTAAATCTTGACAGGAATCCACAACACGGAGGTTGTTAATTTCATTGGCAGGAGACTTTTTCTTGGAATGCCACAAAAAGGCAGACCAATTATGGCTACTTTCTACAGAAGCCAGAATATGTTGCTGTGCAAGCTGTTGTGGCAGGTTTTGTGAATTCAAAATCAATGTAGACTTATGGGTTCAACTTCTTGAACACAAAGATCTACATTGATAATGAAAGCACCATTTGCATTGAAAAGAATACTAGTTATTATCATTCCAAAACAAAGCACATTGCTATTAGGCACCACTTCATAAGAGATGCTTATGAAAAGAAACTAATTCAGGTGCTTAAAATCCACACTGATGACAATGTAGCTGATCTACTAACAAAGGCATTTGATGTTAGCAGGTTTCAGTTCTTGGTTGTTACTATTGGGATGATAAATCCATAAGTTGCATTGGTTAAAGGGAGGAAATTTGATGACTTGTATAGTTTGTATAAAGTTTTTGGTGTCCGAATACATTTTAATCATAGGTGCTGCTTTTCCAAAGGTTTGAGAGTATTTACAAAGTGATTGCGAAGGGTTTTTAATGGTACTGAAGCACTCTTGTTACCTACATTGTTCATTCTTTGATTGACCAAAGTTAGTACTGACAGTGCAGAGTTAGTACCGCTGGGCAAAGTTTGTACCGCTATAGAGACATTAAAGAAAAATACCGCCAAGGGTACAAAGTGTAAATTGAAACGGTTTTCTTGAAATTAAGTCTCCTAAACCTATATAAACCCATCTCAATTGCGCAGTTCCTTACGCATTCTCTCTCTAACACACATTCGCATTTACAAGCCCTAATATCTCTTTTACCGACGATCTCTCTCTCAATTACAATGGCTGTACTTGATTCATGTCCGAAGCATAACATGGTCGCATATTTAGAGAAGTCTGAAGGGAATGCAGAGTTTCACGAGATTATTGATTTTCTTAAGCACAGTTCCATTCATTATGCTCTCACTGTAAGTCCTGTTGTATCTACTACATTTGTTGAACAGTTTTGGACGTCTGCTAAGTCCAAAACAATCAACAATGTTAGGCACATTACTGCCAAAGTAGCTGGCAAGTCTGTGTCTATCTCTGAGGCATCAATAAGAAGTGATCTTCTTTTTGATGATGCTGATGGGATAGACTCATTACCTAATCAGGCTATATTTGATGCTATACAGCTAATGGGGTATGAGGGGGATTTAACAGTGTTAACATTTAATAAAGCTTTGTTTTCACCCCAATGGAGGTTTTTATTTCATACAATTAATCATTGTCTTAGTTCAAAAAGTACCTCTTGGGATCAAATTCCTACTAACATTGCCACTGCTGTAATATGCTTAACATCTAATCAGAAGTATAATTTTTCTAAATTAATCTTTGATGGTATGCTTAGACATTTAGATGCTAAGAAAAAGTTTGTAATGTACCCACGTTTTATTTCTATCTTTTTAGTTAAACAATTAGCTAATGTGTCTGTACCTTTAGATCATTTTCCTGTAAATACTTTAACTAGTAAAGTCTTTTCTTTCATAGTTAAGAAGGGTAAGCATTTCTCAAGGAAAGTCACACCTTTGTTTGCTACTATGTTGGTACAACCAACTCAGGATGAGGGTGCTTCTTCAGCAAGACCATCTGAAGCACTCCCTACACCCTCTCCTGCTCCCACTAGTGAAGTACCTCATGAGCCACAGACTGACTCATCTCCTGCTCCCACTAGTGAAGTACCTCATGAGCCACAGACTGACTCATCTCCTGCTCAAACTAGTGAGGTACCTTTTGAGCACCAGCCTAACCTATCCCCAAGACTTTCACCCACTCCTACTATTCCTGATTCTATCCTAGAAGCTTCTGGTGAGAATCTTAGAAGTCATTCATCCAGTGATAAATCCCTTTCAGTGAATGAGGGTGAAATGACTCTCCAAAGTGTGTATGATCTAAGCTCAAAAAGCAAGGCAAAAACTATTATCAACCCTCAGAGCTATGAATGAAGAGTGTCTCCTTGAAGCAAAGATTGGCAGAAAGAGATCTTAAAGGAAACATGGATTGCAAAGTGAGTCTGTTTATCAACCTTGGGAGGAAGTCTGCCAAGGTGAAAACTTCAGTTCATACAGATCCAATTATTGATGAGATTCCTGAAGATTCATTGGATTATTATGGAGACTGAGGCATGCTCAAGATTGTGGGAGACAAGTGATGTAGTGGAGGAAGGAGAAGGAGATGCTGAAAATTGTACCTAGTATGAGATGTATTAGTACTACTCAAACAAGGTTAGTATGACAAGGGAAAAAGTAGTACTGCAGGACCAAGATTTAGTACTGACGGATCCAAAGTTAGTACCGACAAGGAGAAAGTAAGTACCGACAAGGAGAAAGATAGTACCGGTAGAACAGATGAAGGTACTGATGGTCAAACTAAAGGAGGAAGGGCTACTCAAGCTACTCAAACTACTCGAATACCTACTTCTCAATCTTGGAAATGATGACACAATAGCTCATGTATCTTTCAACATGAGCAAGCTCCAAAAGCAGTAGTCAAGAGAGAAGGAGAAAGGAGTAGATTTTAGGATGTTGAAGAGACTGAGAGACTAGCTACTTCAACAAGATACACTTTTGACATTAAAGCCTCTTCCTAAAGATTGATCCAAAGACAAAGGAAAAGAAAAATTTAAAGAGGGAAGTGAGTCTGAAAGTGAATCTGATGCGTATTCTGAAGCTAAATAAGAGTTTAAGCAGCTTGCCTGTGATGAAGAAATGGTAGGAAAGTGCAAGAAGAATAGGAAGGTGAAGAGGAAAGAAAAAGATTAGCTGGAAAAGAAGCTACCAATGATGCTCTCATAAGAAATTATGAAGACATAAAGGCAAGAATTAAGGCTGATAGACTTCTTGCTGAAAAGCTTCAAGAAGAAGAAAGAGAGCAATTTACAATAGAAGAAAGAGTAAAATTTCTTCATGACACAATTGCTGCTCAAAGAAAATTCCTTGCTCAACAAAGATCAAAAGCTATCAGGAACAGACCACCTACAAAGAAATCAACTGAGAATTCAAATGAATGTCCTACTTGAAGCATGTAGGAAACTTCAAGATTCTATTTGTAAACCAAGAAGTTGAGGAATATACATGCTTTGTATGAAAAGCTTAAAGAGGTCAGATGAAGATTTTATTTCCTATTGGGTCTGCTGAAGATGAAAGATAGATAAAAAAGAGGAATGAAAAGAATTGATTTATTCTAAGAATGAAGTGTCAAGGAGGAGAATAAAGAAGAAGAAGGTACTAAGAAAAGAAAGGGTGGTCATATCAAAATGACTGCAAGGAAAAAGGCAAGAAAATAATCTGATGTTGACAGTGATGATGAGATTATCACTAACGTAAACCTGCAGGTTAAAACGGTGGTGACGGTATCCCAATCAACCAAAGTCGATTCATTACCACATATTCATGCTCATTCTACAAAGACAATCAATCATGAAAGCTCAAGATTTAAAGACAAAGACTTCCGCTAACTCTGATTTGAAGCTTTCAAGATGAGGCATAGTATGAGAATGTTGGTCAAAGACACAAGATCGCAAGATGGCAAAGACGATAAAAACAATGACAAAGGCTCAAAGTCAAGATCGCAAAGCATGAAGGAACAAACCTACAACAAAGAACAAAGAAAAAGACCAAGACCACATGAGCTTAAACGACAAAAGCAATCTCATTTATCTCATGAAGGAGTGTCATCAATGAACTCACTTCGGGGGAGATTGTTAGCCTCAAAATATTGAGCCGAACAGGAAGTTCGTTTATTACGTGTATGAGTCTCGGTCATTTAATTAGTTAACATTGTAATAGGAAAGCATCGAGAATCGGGCTTGATAGTTAATCTAATATTGTATATGTTTCGGGTTTAATCCCAAGCATAACCCGAGCCCGGATCCTAGTTAAATATCCCGCGTGTCATTTAACGCGACGGGGTATGTAAACTCTTTTCTATTTAGAAAAGAGTAAGTTGTTCATTTTCTAATAATTTTGTTTTCCTATTTTTCTCTCATCTCTCTCTCTCTCTTCTTTCTCTCTCTACAAAACAACTCACTCTCTTTCTCTTTTCTAGATCAAATTCGTGTATGATATATATGTTATGAAGTGTTAACGGGATCCTACAGAACCGATCTAGACATTTTTTAAAGGGGAACCGATCTAGTCACATTTCTTTGAAGACCGATCTAAACAATTCCTTTGTCAACCGAACTAGTTGATTTTGTGACGGAACCGAACTAGTCTCTTTCCTATTGTAACCGATCTATCGTCTACCATTTGGAAACCGATCTAGTCATTTGTTCAAGACCCGAACTAGTCACATTTGTTCAAGACCTGAACTAGTCACATTTGATTCGGTTTTTCAATTTCGAGTATCGGTTAACTACGGGACTTCTAACCTATACCATTGTGATCGTGACTCATTTTCGATTGACGTGGTATATTTACTTTTAACCGACGATAACTGTATCATCCCGTACGATTAAAAGAACACTTGTTGCATTTTTTTATCTTTTCAAATCGTAGAAGAAGCAAAACAGGAAGGAATTTTTCATTTACTAACTAAATTTAGAAAAGTTCACATGCAGTCCCTGAGATTAAAGTAAATTTCAAAGTTAGTCCGTTCTTGTTTATTAACCCTTGTCGTTAAATTGAAATTGCATCGTTTATCCTTATTTGAGTTTTAATTAACCGGTACTCATTTAAAGTTCAACGTTTGTGCACCAGTCATCGTTTTAAGCTCATTTTTCGCCAACAAAAGCTCAAATTCTTCAATTTCAATAACTATTTCAACCACAATTAATTATTGTTTCATGGTTTCTTCTTGATTTTGTAAAATCCTGTGAAAGATTCAATTATTTTCTCGGTTTAAATATAAGATTTGTAAAATCCCGTGAACGTTAATTGGTTTCAATCCACAACAACAATCACTTTACCCACTAAAGATCCTTGTTTATCATTTCACATCACTTTTGCAATGTCGACTCAACAAAACATTTATGCAGCCAGTTCTGAAAACCGCCCTCATATGCTTAACAAAGAGAACTATGTTCTATGGTCATCACGTCTTCTTCGGTATGCTAAGAGCAGACCAAATGGAAAGTTAATCTACAATTCTATTATAAATGGTCTTTATGTCAGACGAATGATTCCTGAACCAGGTGATGCAAACCGTGCGGTTCCTGTCAATGAAACCTTTCATGAACAGATAGATGATGAACTCACTGAGAATGAGATTAAACACGTAGAAGCCGATGATCAAGCCATTCATACTATTCTTCTCGGTCTTCCTGAAGACATCTATGCTGCTGTTGACAGCTGTGAAACTGCTTAGGAAATCGGGTTACGTGTGCAACAAATGATGAAAGGTTCTGATATTGGAATTCAAGAGAAAAAGGCTAAGTTGTTTAATGAATAGGAAAGGTTCACTTCTACTGATAGGGGATCGATTGAATCGTACTATCATCGTTTCTCAAAGTTGATGAATGATTTCAAGAGAAACAAACACTTTCTAGAAAAGATTGCCAGTAATCTTAAGTTCCTAAACAACTTATAACCAGAATGGAGTCGACATGTTACCATTGTTCATCAAACAAAGGATTTGCATACAGCAGATTACACTCAGTTGTATGATTTCTTGAAGTATAATCAAAAGGAGTAGATGATCTAAGAGCAGAACGACTTGCAAAAACACATGATCCTCTAGCACCCATAGCAAATTCCAACAATCATTTCAATTATCCAATGTTTCACCAAGATCAACCATCACCAAGTACCTACATGCAACAACCACAACCCATCAACAACAACTATAACCCACAACCATCATTCAACCAGAACTACATGCAACAACCAATGCCAAATCCCAAAGACATTACAGATCCCATAACCGCAATGAACATGGCACTTGTTCTAATGGCTATTCAAACTAAACTACTCAACACCAACCAACAACAACCAGAGAATTTCATCAAACCCTCGTAATAGGCAGATTTCTCAACCGGGTATGAATATGGGTCAAGACAAACAGATGCAGATGGTTAGAGGCAATGGTAGTAATCAGTTTAGACAGTATGCTAGGCAAAATGTTGGGAATCAAAATGGGTATAATGCAGTACAGAATGTCGGGAATCAGGTTGTTTAGAATCCGAGTGTTCAGAATGTTAGAAATCAGAATGGGCTAATTGTTGTTTCGGGGATTACTAATCAGAATCCAAATAGGAATGGTAATGTTATAGCAGCACGGGCTGAGGGTAATGCTATTGGGAATAATGGTAATCAGATAAGGTGTTACAACTGTTAAGGATTAGGTAATCTTGCTAGGAACTGCACAGTCAGACCAAGGAGAAGGGATGCTGCTTATCTTCATACCCAGTTGTTGATTGCTCAAAAAGAAGAAGCAGGAATCCAACTCCAAGCTAAAGAGTTTGATTTGATGGCTTCTGCAGCGGATCTTGATGAGATTCAGGAAGTCAATGCAAACTTTATTTTGATGGCTAATTTGCAGCAAGCATCGATATCGGGGGTACTCAGACTGACAAGGCTCCCGTCTATGATTCAGACGGATCAACTGAGGTACACCATTATGAAAATTACTATAATAATGATATATTCAATATGTTCACTCAAGAGAAGCAGTATACTAAGCTACTCGAGCCCATTCCTGAACCACACCAAGTATAACAGAATGATAATAATGTCATGTCTGTGGTTTCTAGTGTGGAACAAGATGGAGGAACAGTAGATCAACATCCTACGACTATTGAGGAAACGCGTTCTTATTTTGAATCATTATATAATAATTTGGCAATTGAAGTTGAAAAGGTAAACTCGGTCAATCGCAAAATAAAAGAAACAAATGTTAATTTGACCACTGAGCTTGCTAGATATAAAAATCAAGAAAAGTGTTTTGAAATTAGTCAAGAAAAATATGACAAACTTGAAAGATGTTATCAAAAGTCTGTTTATCAAGAACAATGTCTTACTAAAAAGATAAATGCTCTTCATTTAAGTTCCGGTAAACAAATAACGACTTTGAATGAGGAAATTTCAAATTTAAGTAAACAGCTTTCAACGGAAAAATCAACTGTTTCTTCTCTTCTTGAAGAAAAGAAAAAGTTGAAGTCTGATTTCAAAATACGCGAAGACGAGCTTCTTGATAAACAAATTCAACTTGAGAATAAGATAAAGGAATTAGATAATATTTTGGTTAAAACGGGTCAATCGATTCAAACGATGCACATGCTTTCACCTAAGCCAGACTCGTTTTACCACACCGAACAGAAAATGGCTTTGGGTTATCAAAATCCTTTTTATCTCAAGCAAGCTCAGCGAAAACAACAGAGTTTGTATAATGGCAAAGTGTTACTTGAAAAGCATGATCCTCCTGTTGTGCATGATTCGGAAGAGACACTGCA
>BQNB010125067.1:0-19833 GCA_026074375.1 Tanacetum coccineum
TCCTTACGAGCTTAGATTTTAACAGGTAATGCATCAAAAGGTTTACTGGTAGGATCGGACATATGCAACCAGAAAGCTTGTTCAGCCAACAATTCTTGTTGTGGAGTAAAACGTTTCCCAAAATCTTCAGTTAGTCTATTTAACTTTTCTAAATCATTTGCTTTTTCAGACATTTTTTATCGACTCTCTTCTTCCAAAATCAATGGTTCCTCATTATCAATCACAGGCATAGCAACATGTTTATCAGACATAACAATACCATCATACAAGCTTTAGGTTATCAAAATCCGTTTCACCTTAAGAAAGCTCAGTGGATTAGTAAAGGTAGTTGTTAAATCACCTTGGCTTGAAACTCTTTTAAATCGCCTTCTAAAAGAAAATTGCTAAATCGCCTTATCTTGGAAGATCTATTAACTCGCCTTGCAAAGGAACTCTGTTAAATCGCCTTCTAAAATAAAATTGCTAAATCGCCTTGGATTGGAAGATCTGTTAACTTGCCTTGCAAAAGAACTCTGTTAAATCGCCTTCTTAAAGAAAATTGCTAAATCGCCTTGTGAAGGAAAGATGTTAATTCGACTTGAACTAAAATTGCTAAATCGCCTTGACCAAAGAAATTGTTAACTCGCCTTGTTCAAGAAAATTGCTAACACGCCTTCAACTGGTACGAAAATCAAATCTTTCAAAACACAAAAAGACTCACTTTTGATCATTTTTTTCAAAAATTTCTTGTACAACTAGTATTACTAAGCCTATAGGTACCTTAAAAAGCAAACTTTATGGATTTTAAGCCAAAATTTTTGAAATCAAGATTTGTACTTTTTAAAGCTTTTTGAACACTCAAATGCACAAAAACATGATGTTTTCTTTGATTCAAAGCATGTACACCTATATCAAAGGATACTAGATTAGATTTACCTATGTAAATGATCTTTTAGTGCAACACGGAGCTTCGAAAACAAGAAAACAAAAGAACAAATGGTACGGTTAACAAAAAACAAAACAAAGAAAAGAAAACAAACACAAAACTTAACAAATCACTCCATGGCTCTTGATACCAATTATAGAATATGCTAGTAATCTATAACACCAAATAACTATGAAGAAATTCTAGAGAGAGAAAGTAGATGGGAGGAAGGTTCTAGTGAGAGAAAGTAAGAGAGAATGAAAGATTAGATTATGTGTGAATGAACCAACCAACCAACCAACACCCTCTCCATGTGTGGAGAGGGTATTTATACATCAATGCTAACCGGCCATGGGCTTTGCTTATGGGATTTCCATGTGTCTTTGGCCCGGTTAGCTTACTTAACATTACATTGGATTAAACTACGAGTTATGACTAACTATATTGGAAGTGACCGATACTTTTCGTATTTCTAACAAGGATTAGGAATTAGGTTTAGCCTATAAATACAAAAATTAATCCTCCCCCCCCCCCCTTATTTCTATTGATCGGCCGAACCCCCAAGAAGAAAAAAAATATTTTTTTTGATCAAGAATTAAGTGTGTTGATTCAAGTGTAATTGGTTAAAGGTTTTAGGTATGATCTTTAATCACGTTCTTGTTTAATTCTTCTTATATTAGTAACATTGATTGATGGATAATTAGGGTTTATAACTTTCTATAATTTAATCACATTAAATCATGTAGGATCGTTTGTGGATAGATTAGAAGCGTATTGGTGTAATCGGTTAGGTCTAGAACGCGTTAGAATTGAAATTAGGGTTTGGCAGAATTTTAGGTCATGTAAATCGAATGATATCTCATTGATAAAAACGAGTTTTTGTATGAATCTTATGTCTAAAATTAAGTTCAAAGAGTCTAGTTTTCAAAAAGTTCAGCCAGGAAAGGTTTTGAGGTCGGGAAGTTAGTCAAATGATTTTTTCAAGAAAAGTTGTCGAAACAGTAAATTCGGGTCAGATTTGGGTCTGATTTCGGGGAGTAAAACCCCTACTTAGAAGTTAAATTTTGATTAGCCAAAAATCGGAGGTCATATTTTATGTGTCTATTGAATCCAGCTCAAAGCACAACTCTTAAAAAGTTGTCTAAGTATTTTTAGAAAAATAAAACTTTTTGGTGTGTGTCCAGGTCCGAATTTGGGTACTTTGTGATGTTGAATTTTTATAAAATAGTTATACTCAATATATTTTTTTTAAAATCACAGTAGTTCATAACCCATTGGGAAGGTAGGGAATGCAATAGGGAAAATCAATTTGATGATTTATTATTTTATTTTTAGTCATGAAGTGACTACAAAATTATGTCGAAAAGCTGGAAAACTCGAATAAATGGATTAAGGAGACGTTTGGTACGACTGAATCGCAAAGAATGTAAATTAAGTAATAGAAGGGAAATCGTAAAGAAAAGAATTAGTCCTTTGGAAGAGGATAGATTCATACTGTTTGGTACCCAATACTGAATCATGTGAGGGAAATAGCATGTTCTTAAAAAATTTGTACTTGTAAAATCTTAAAAAAATTTAAAAAAAATTAAATCTTTTTTCGTACTTTTTATATTAAAAAAAATCGTAATAAATTTTAAAAAAATTAAAAAAAAAATTCCAACTTTTTAAAATCTTTATTTTATAAAAAAATTTAAATTTTTTTCGTACTTTTTAAATTTTACTTTATTTTTTTTAAAGTTAATTTTTTTTCTAATAAAAAATTAAATTTTTTTAAAAGTTCAGAAAAAATAAAAAAGTAAAAAAATTCAAGTAAAACGTAAAAAGTCTTAACTTTTTTATTTTTTCTTAATTTAAAAAAAAAATTTGTTAAATTTTAAAAGTACGAAAAAAATTTAGATTTTAAAAAGTACGAATTTTATAAATTTGTTTTTTAATTTTTTTTAACGAAAACGTAAATAAAAAGCATGTGCCACACATATTATTTGTCCCTTTTTTTACATAGTTTTTTGATTATCAAGTTGGTGATTCTTACCATTCTCCACTTTTTTTAAAGAATGAATTTGCTTTTCAAAGAATCATATTTTAATTCTCTATTCTCATTCTTTTGATGTACAAATAGGATTCTTTCTCATTACGTTTCTCACTTCGTATTCATCATACAAACGTTCCCCTAGGGTATTTTAGAATATAAGTAAGGTATGGGATGTATGGTAAAGGGTTTATAATCATAATATAGTCATAGTAGTCCATCAATTGATTGTTACATCGACTTGGGCGTTTAGCCTAATCGCGTGTAACACGTGTTTTATTTGTGTTTAGTTGATTTCAAGGATTTTGTAAAGTAGCTATGCATCAGGTGAGTTTCATAGTCCCATTTTTTCGTTTTTAAATTGGGATGGAAATGATGCAAATGTTTTGAGATGTTTCATTGCTGTGATTATGTGTTTTAATTGCGTATGGACATTACATGACTATTATATGACTATGTGTTACATGTTGGTATTGATTGGGATCAGATGAGTACGCCTACTCAGTGTTATTTGTGGTATTGATTTGGATTGATGGGTACGCCTACCCAGTGTGTGAATGTGTTGATTTGATTTTGTTGCATGCTAGCATAGGGTCATGATAGTTCATTATTGTCCTACCTTGTTTTGTTAATCACAGTGAAAACGAGTATAATTGTGTGTCTAAAACCTATGACTCTCACCAACATATTTGTTGACGTTTTAAGCATCGTTTTCAGGTGAGCATCTTGAGAAAAGTGAAGTTAGGAAGCTTGACTAGTGAGACCGTAGGCTTGCATGCGGAGTTTATCTCCTAGTTTTCATATCGTACTTTGTTTGAATTGATACTTTGAATGTGACTGTTTAGGTTTTGAGATATTTTCGTTTATGTCTTTGTATTGCCGTGACTCTTTTACCTCAATACAAGACCCCTTTTTCTTGTGTTAGGTATTGTCATGACACTTTGTGTCCATTTTTGTTTTGTTTAATGCATTGTAGTTCTCTCTATTGTTGACACCATTATGTTGTGATGATACCTTACGCTTCGTGTTTCCGCCTTGGCGGTGTGTGAAACCTAACATCTCCATTGGTACTTCAACATATTTTCTTCATGAGTAACAAATTAACTGAATATGAACTTGATGGGGGTATATTTCCAAGTATGGTTAAACCAATGAAAGAAAAACTTAAGAAGTATTTTGAAAGAATGCCACCGGTAATTACTTGTGCCGCCGCTTTAAATCCTTGTTTTAATGTACACGGGGTAGAGTTTCTTATTGAGACGATAAGTACGGATTTAGAATTTTTTAATGATGGTCATGCAACTAAGGCAAAAAAGTGGTTTAACGACTCTTTGGAAGGTTTGTATAATATTTATTATGCAAACAGTGAGTTTGTAGGTTTTGATGTCTTGGGTTTTTGAAAAGCAAAGGAATCAATGTTTCTCGTTCTATCCCGCATGGCCATGGATTTAATAAGTGTACAAGCTACTTCGGTAGCTTCCGAATCCGCTTTTTCAACAAGTGGAAGGGTGTTGTCAATCCGAAGAACAAAACTAACACCGAGTTCTTTACAGATGTGTATGTGTTTGAAGGATCACTTGGACGCTCAAGAGCGTAAACAACACACATCCACTCTTGAAAACGCCCTAGACTTTGAAGATGAGATCTTGGATGCCGAGCTGCAAGAGAATGAAACCACACCACTATCCGATGAAGAAATCGCACCAGATGCTACTAGCCAAGGCAATATGGCATCCGGTTCGGGAGGAGAAGAGCAAGATTTCGATTTTGATTTGACGACCTATGGCATTGACGATTAGCTTTTCCAATTCCGATGTATTATGTTGTATTTTCCTTTTCGATGTATTTCGTTTTCAATGTATCAGGTTTTCTATTAAATAAAAGTTGAAGTTTATTCAGTTTATTGCGTATAAAACCACGAAAAACAAAAAAATACATAAACCAAAAAAACCAGTTTTATGGTTTAACCGGTTCGAGTTTTTCACTCCCCCAACCGGTTCCAACCAGAACTGGTTAACCGGTGGAACCGGTTTCAACAGGTTTGTTGACCGAAACTGGTTCCAGTTGACCGAACCGAAACCAAAACTGGTTAACCGGTTTGCGTACCTCTAAATGAAACTACAAAAAGAGGTTATATTATCAATTTCTATTAATAATATCTTTTCCATTTTCATGTGGGGGAGATATTCTATAGGTTGATTGGGACACTCACTTAACAATCAGTTAAAACACACTGTATAAGCATGTAATGCACAAAAAAGAATGTCCCAATAAAAAAATAAGTGTTCTATCAATTAAAAGAAATGAATCAAGTAGCCAATTTGGAGAAGAATAACAATTATTTTAGAGAAACTAAAATGGTACCCGCGCAAAGCAGCGGTTTCGGGAGCAATAAAAATAAAAAAACTAAAAATTAATAAAAATATATCAAAATGGATGTTGAATTAAATAGCACAAAATTTTAAAAAATATGGTGAAATTAAATCATTAAAAAATAAATAGATAAAAAGATATTTTAATTTAAAAATAAATGTGATATTTTAGTTAAGAAGTAACACATGTCACTTTAAGATGTGTTTTCCTAAAATGAGATGGATGATCAAGATTGCACATAACAAAAAGTTGTTACAAAAGGTTAGATGTATGTGTTTGTTGTTAAAAGGCATATTTCCATAAATCCATAAAAAGAAAGGGAAAAGTTTGAATTTTCAGACTTTCTAAATATGAGAAGTCTGAACTTTTAGACTTTCTAAATATGGAAGGTCCCAAATGCTTTATAATTTAGTATAGATATAGATATAGATATACTTATCTGACGTAAGCCATAAATATATTTTAACCAAGATCTTGAAGCGATAAATCGTGGTCTACTTTTACTATGATGATGAAATGGAACTTAGTTTTAGACAAAAACATGAATGTCTTCACATTTGGATAATTTACTAACTAGTTATTCACAAGGCCGTCTCATGGATTTTAGTGGCTCCGTGCCATTACCACAAAGAGGCCCATTAAGCGCACACATAATATACATATGTATGAGTAATTAAACTCGAGTCTCATGTCCTGTATCTGCTCTCAACTCATAATAGGGAAGTGTGCCTCAACAATTCGGAGTGGCCCCGTGAAAAGATAGGTGCCCTGTTCAGTTGCACGCTTGGCATTGTATGTTCTCTGTATATATATAATAGGAGTGCATAAAATTCGGTGGCCCTCGTGAAATGATGGCCCTGTGCAGTTGCACCTTGCACTCCCCTAAAGACGGCCCTCATTATTCATAACATGACAGTAGAAAACATTTAAAAGAGATTATTTACCATTTGAAAACGTTTTTAATCAGATAAAAAATTGGCAAACGCAGTACAAAATGCCGCTTATATTTTTTCAAGAGGCAATAGAATATATAATGGCGGACATGCCATTGTAAATGCAAGAAACCACACAAAGAACAAGGAATTCAATAAACCCTCAAAAGGGTGTCCAACCGGGACTTTAAGAAGAACACTTTTATTTTCTATAAACTCATCATAATTTTAATAACATAAACCAATTACATTTATAGGGTAAAAGCGTCTTATAGATAAAGTCAAAATACAATCTTTGACTTTCTAAAGAAACAAGTGAATTCTTAAAATCTAAACATATCCTTAACAAAAATAACAAAAATAATAATATTAAAAAAGATAGATCGACAATTATAAATTGTCGTTTTTTACCCTTCAATCTCATCGAAATAATTAAACCCTGGCTTCACGTGTTGACTGAAGAACCGGCGCTAAGTCAGAGGAGCTGGAGCTCGAACATGTCTTGCATCATTCTCCTCCTCTTAAAAAAAGACTCTTCATAGAGTCTTGTCTTTCTAAGTCTCGAACTCTGAAATTTTCTAACCCCCATCCGTTTTCTCAACACGGCTTCTCTATGGAGAATCACGTTCCATCATGCCAACCATTCGATGATCTTCAAGGTGAAGTGACATCATCCGCACTCACGTGACTGTTGCCTTATTCAACGACTCTACGGTTAGCTTAATTTTGTAATCCGTTTTAAAGTTCCTTCACTTGTATAAGGAGGTCTTCATTCTCTACAACACATGGTCCTCATTGGTTAGTAGGGTCGTTGCCTCATCTGGCGAACCTACGAGCTATGTAACCAAATGGTTTTCCACGTCGCGCATATCAGGATCGTTGCCTCGTTTGACGTTCTACGATTACCACCCCAGGGGGATTTCACGACGAACACGTTCGGCCATTAGTAGCTAGTAGCTCTGATACTAAATCATGACGTATGCTGTTGTGAATGCATGAAACCACACAAATAACAAAGAACAAAGAATTCGATAAACCCTCAAAGGGTGCCCAACCGGGACTTCAAGAGGATCACTCTTATTTTCTATAAACTCATCATAATTTCAAAAACCTAAACCTATTACATTTATAGGGTAAAAGTGTCTCAAAGATAAAGTCAAAATACAATCGTTGACTTTGTAAAGAAACAAATCAATTCTTAAAATCTAAACATATCTTTAACAAAAATAATAATATTAAAAAAGATAGATCAACAATTATAAATTGTCGTTTTTTACCTTTCAATCTCTTCGAAGTAATTAAACACTTGACTTCACGTGTTGACCGAAGAACCGGCGTCTAAGCCAGAAGAGCTGGAGTTCGAACGGAATCTCCGAGTCACTATAAGAAGAGACTCGGTATATGCTTCATCTTAGTTGCAGGCTAGTAGCATCTCTATAGTCTATACTACTATATAGTTAAGTCTCCGCAAGCATCTTTTTTGCTCTATATCCTAAACCTGTCATTCCCAGCATTGCAAAGAACAGGAACCGGTTATTGGTGGTAAATGAATGTAATCTAGCATCACTTCTTGTTCAACTTCAGGAAATCTTGGAGCCACTTCTGAATAACCACATATATATAGGAGGTATCATCCAAGATTGCATAGTTTCCTGAGGGGGAAAATGTTGTCAAATAGTAACGAAGTTTGATGACTGTTCCAATTAAGTCACTCAAACTTTAAACTAATCATAAAAACCATCCAAGTTTTAAAACTGTTCCATTATTGTGTAATTGTTCAAAATAATTATCTTCAAAGTATTCATAAGTGCATTATTTGATTGCACCTTAACAATAAATGCCTACCATTGCATTTCCCTAACCTCAACCAACTTAATGTACAACCAACTTATGCACAGGTGAAAAGAGTTATATGACATAAAATAATAACCAAGTTTGAAAAGTGTTCCGTTTTAGTCACTCAAACATAACAATTACATAATAATAGAACACTATCAAAATTTTGAGTGACTAAAGCGGAACACTTTTCAAACTTGATTATTATTTTATAATAAAAAGAAAGTTGATGTGACTAAATTGGAACAAAATTGAAAGTTGGTTACTATTTCATGATTTTAAACCTTTTTTGAGGTTCCATTTCTGAAATCTTGTTATTGTTGATGAAAGTGATCACCAAGGTATATGATAGTGTTAGACACAGAGAATCATAATATTTTCTTAGAGGGCTGGGTACGTCGGAGCCGGCGTTATGCCCACGTGGCACGGCGTTGGCCGGCGTTATGATACTGGTGGCGTTATGGGTCCAACGGCGTTGGCCTCCGCGTTGAGCCACCAACGCGCGTTGGTATGTTTTTTTTTAAAAAGAAAAAAAAAACCCTCAACGTTAACGGCTATTTTTCAAAGAAAGGGAAACATTAATGAGTTTCAATGATGGCATGGATGTAGAAGACAAGTAAAGAAAGAAGAAAGGGAAACAGTTACCTTGTACTTATCCTCCACATATCTTTCCATGTTTTTAAGATGATGGTTTTTTACATATTATATACATGGTTGAGAGGGCCCATAAAAGAATACAAACATTGATATATTAAAAAGTGACTATTTCGTATAAATGAACAATATTTAATTGATCAAATTTTGTTAATTACATGTAGAAATGAATTATTTAAAATTGTTAGTAAAGCTCAATGTTATAAATAACGTGAGGCGTTGTATGTTTTCTAAATTTCGTATGTTTTTTTAAAATATTGTAATATGTAAAATATTATTTAATAAATGAAATATTTTAGTTTGTCTAGGGGGTGTTATAAAAATTAAGAGTGGGTCCCAACAAAGTGGTGTTAATGGTGTTATGATTACAGAGGTATTTTGGTGTGTTGGTGTTATGGTGTTAAAGCTGATGTGGCGGTGTTAATGGTGTTATGGTACCTTATGCTCTTAGAAAAGTATGTTGTTGTCGAAAAGAAAAAGAAAACTGTTTGGATAGCTTTAGCCGATACTAACATTAACAAAATATTTTGGTTTCGTTCCATTATATTTCCGTTTATCTATGTCATTTTACATGTTACAATTACAACTACTATTGCAAAACACTTGTATTTCAGAATTTAATACTAGGTTCTATTTAGTTTTATTTAACCAGACAAAATTATTATTTTGTAACTTCATGGTGGTTCAAATAATTGTTTGCGTTACTATTTGTTTCTTTTTGTAAATAAGGGCCCATTTGCTAAAACATCGCATATATGGGCTTCTACAAATTGCAAAATGGTACATAAAAGTTGTTCAATAATTCTGCATGTGCTGAATGTGACATTAATATTTACCATGTTTCTTTTTGGTCCCATGATATAGTTTGTATTTATGTCATTATTATTTTGTAACTTCATGGTGGTTCAAATAATTGATCATTTTGATCCTCAATATGTTTTCATAACTGTGATCCTTTTAGTTTCTTCTTAGATATCATATCGACATTTTAAACCAGAATTTTTTTGTCACAGTTTTAAACTTATTCTTTTCTGAATGTGTTATGCAAGGCGATATGGAGCAAAACCAAACGTTTTTGGACAAAATATTTCATAATTTTTCTTTCTGCGTTTGATGAACCCAGCCAAAAAATTAAGGCGGTTTTAAACATAATTAAAACGAAAAATTAATGGGTCAAATGACCAATGTGTCTGGTCAAGTCACGTTCAATTGAACACAAATGTAGTATATAATATGTTTTTATAAATGAGAGTCTTCCAATGTTTGGTATTTCTTTTTCTTAATAAAAGTCTCTCTTTCGCGTTTTTACCCTATAACTTGGATGTCTCTATTGCATTTGACTTGCTGAAAAAAAAGTCTACTTTACAATATTCATATATACTTAGATAACTCTTTTGTTGTAGGGTATTTTTGGCACAGAGTTTGTGAGAGTTTATTAAAGCTTAAGCTTTTATAATAAGTTACTCTATTGTTGATACAAAAGTTGGACGATCCTTGATTAGGTCCGAATCAGGTGTAATACGGATCTGAGGGCCAGCCTGATTACTTTCTCAAGCCGGATGTGGCGCAACTGCAGGTTCCTATCTTTGCCCGTCCGCGTGACATCCTTAATCCTTTTGCACTTGAGAGGGAGATTCCGTTGAAGGAGACTTTAGAGGCCCACGCCATAAGGCTTGCTAAGAAGAAGGGGGTAAAGGGCAAGGCAATATTATGCGGTGTTGGTGCAGCGCACATCCCCCGTTCTGATGGAGTACCAGTTAGCGTGGCGGCCGTGTCACCTAAAGATAGTGAACTTCTGGGGAAGCTTGAGGAGGCTGGAGATGCTGCGTACCAAGTTGGGAGTGCAGGTGCTCGTCGTTGTCACAGCATCTAGGCTTTCTTCCTTGTGCAACTTGTCGTTTTTGTGTATGTTGGCAAGTTTTGTATAATCAAACTCATGGTTCTTTTGTAAAAGTTATCCTTTGGGACCCATACTATGGGTTGTTTGTTGTTGTTACTTGTGCGATTGTACGCGCACAAGATAAGTTATAAAAGTTGACAATATGTTTGTGCACAATTAGTTGCCTTTGCATGAAAGACTTGTTTGTGATGTGCTATTTGTCAAATTGTTGCGAACCTAGTTATTACAAAGTTCATGACTGCGAAATATGCTAAGTTTACATGTATGGGTTGACATTACAATTACATGCGGCGTACCGCTAATACCATATCAAGAAGTCAAAAGTTTTGACTCCTAATTTGTTAAACGTGCACCGTGTGCGCTGCTGCGCGCTCATCTGGAATGCGCACCGATAACTGACTCCAAGCGTTTGAGAGAAAGGGGGTGTTTAACAAGGATTCATGATCGAATGTGATTGGGTTTGCAACCTCGTATCTCAACGAGTCATTTAGTAGGTTTACTCATCCTTTTCCCATCGTGGGGTATTAGGTGCATGCACGCCGCGTAGGCACAGAATAATGTAACAACAGTATTGATACATAAATAGATACTCACAATAAGCATGTAAAGTGAATCGTGTCGCGGAGTTAGCTAGAAACCGCGACATTTAATTAGTACTTGCAAAAAATATAAAACATTTGTCTTAAAAAAAAATAAGTACCGCATAACACCCAGTAACCACTTCCCTAATGATAGCATTTCTTGAGATTGCAGATATCCACGTGCGGGCAACTCCCTCCCATGAGCCATGTCACGCAACTTGTATGCTCCTTTTCCAAGTTTTCCTGTGTCTTCCACGTGGCTTGCGTCGTTAGCACGATACACGAAGTCTCCTGGTCTAAATGAGACTCCTCGAACTTTTCGTTATAAAAAGAAAAAAAAAAAAACAAAATCATAGTATCCCATATTTTTTAAATTGCTTTTTTCCTCACGTATCTGCTTTTCGCAATGCCTTTCCCTCCATATGTCCAAGTCTATACTCGCTCGTTGTCATCGGTTGTCGATATTACCTCCTCGGTAAACGGAATAGTTTGGCATTCCTATTTCGCTGTAAACGGCTCCGTCCCATGAACCAAGAAGAAAGGAGTGTCCCCTGTGCTAACTTTTATTTTGTGCGATGTGCCCATCAAACATGTGACAATTCCTCTACCCCACCTTTCCTTTTATGTCTATCCAAGGCGCGCTTTGATACTTCGCCTAGACTTCGATTTGCGCGCTCAAGCAAACCATGGTTTGGGGTGTTTTAACGCGCAAAACGTTTTTGTAATGCCAATCTTGCCACCAGTCTTTGAACGGTTATCACAGAATTAGGTTTCCCATTGTCCGAGACTATTTCTCCCAGGGTAATCACAACAACAGACACACAATGTAATCCCAACAAACGTTTTAACTGATTCTTGTGATTGTGGCGACCCAGCTCTATCGAGCCTCGAATCCAATTTATGAAGTATGTCTATAGCCAGATAGAATTTCAATCCCTCCCGCGCAACAGGAAGGACCAGCAATGTCCGATACCCACTTGTGGAATGGCCATGTGAGTGATGGTGTCATCTTCCTGTTGTGAGTTGGCCGCGGGATTGGTCTATGTACTTGGCAATCATATGGTCACTTCTTTATCATGCGCCGCGCGAGTCGCGATGCAGGTAGGCCAGTAGTACCTAGACCGTAAGGCCTTGCTACAACAGATAGCGTGTTCTGATGCATACTACATGAACCCGCATGAATCTCGCGAGCACATAGTCTGCCTGACATATGGCCACGCAATCGGAGCCATGGTTGTAGGAACAACGTCGATAGAGGACACCATTTCGAAGTTCGAATCTCTGCGCCGTACGCGTAATTTCGCCGCATACCTTTTGTTCATAGAGGAGCGTTCCCCTTGCTTATGAATTCGATGATAGGGTCATCCACGTAGACCTGGCTCTACTATCACCGAGATATCCCATCTCTGAGATGGAGATTTGTTCTTCAGGATATCGACCAACACTTGCTATTGATAGGTGCGCGAAGCTTGTGGATGTCGAGTCTTACTTAAGGCACCCGCTTTTTTGTTGTCACCTCTAGGAACTTGCCTAATGTGAATCAATCTAAGCCCTGGATTAGCGCATGGCTTGCGAGGTATTGAATCATTTGTCTTCCCCCTTAGCCCACTAATATTTCACCCAACACATGGTTGCTACTAAACGGGAGTCCACATTTGCTCTAGTTAGCAGCACACCTTCGGGCCTGCAAATGCGTAGTCCCGCAATAGTTTCGTACTCCGCCCTCCGTTGTTCGTGGCTGTGAATTCAAAACGCAGTGCGTAAGTGAAGTTCCATTCCATTCCGGTTAGTGAGGAAAATGAGGCCTTGCGCCCCACCCGTCCAACGCATGACGAATCCATCCGTGAATAAGATCCTGTTTCTTGAGTTTGACTTCGCTCTGGGAGTACAGCATCGGTTCTGTTTTTCGATAGAAAATCGCCAGAATTTGTCCCTTTCACTGCGGTGGCTGAACTATAAGAGATTTATCGCCCTAGCAACACGCTGTCACTTATTGCAATCCACCCACGCATCAGTTTATAGATAACCTTGTTGATGGGTTGATCTTGATTACACTGGGTGCGCTTGGAAATACCTACGCAATCTTTTGGCGGCAAATACTAACGCCAGGATCAGCTTCTCCATCGCGCTATAGTTGATCTCCGTTTCTTTGAGTGCTTTACTTACGAAGTATACCGGTGTTTGTACGGAGTCCCTATCTGTTAGTAGCACAGCGCTAATTGCGCCATGCGTCGCAGATAGGTACATAATCAACTCCTCCCCTGGTCGGGGTGCGACTAGCGTGGGAAGTGCTGCTATATGCTGCTTGAGCTGCGTGAAAGCTTCTTCTGCTTCCGTAGTCCAACGGAAGTCTCCCTTCTTCGCACACTTCTTGAGTGTTTTGAACAAGGGGAGTGACTTGTCTGCTGACTTGGATAGGAATCTGTTCAAACCGGCTAACTTCCCATTTAACGACTGGACTTCTTTCATCGTGCGCGGTGAAGGAAGTTGGATGACAGCTTTTGTTTTGTCTGGACACGGCTTGATGCCGTCAGTTCCTATCAAGTACCCGAGGAACATGCCTTCTGTAGCCCCAAAAGTGCACTTTTTAGGATTTAGCTTCATATTGATTTGTCGCAGTGCTCTGAAAGTTTCTACAATGTCGCGCACCAACTCGTCTTCGGTGTGGCTCTTTATAACAAGGTCATCGACATAGACTTCCAGGTTGCGGCCCACTTGTCCCTCGAACGCGTTATCTACCAGTCGCTGGTAGGTGGCACCCGCATTCTTTAGGCCAAAAGGCATCTTTGTATAGCAATAGACACCTTGACTTGTGTGAAAGGCTGTCTTTTCCTCGTCATCTTTGGCCATTTGGATTTGGTGATACCCCTTATATGCGTCCAAGAAGCACTTGAAGGGGTAGCCGCATAAGGATTCCACTTTCCAATCTATCTCGGGTAGTGGATAGCAGTCTTGTGGACATGCTTTGTTGAGGTCGGTGAAGTCCACGCACATCCGCCAGCTACCATCGCTCTTTTTGACCATAACTGGGTTGGAGAGCCAGTCATGGTAATAGACTTCTCGCATGATACCTGCCTCCACAAGTTTATGTACCTCCTCCAGAATGGCCTTAGCGCGCTCTGGAGCTTGCCCGCGTTTTTTCTGCCTTACTGGGGAGTATCCCTGTCGGATTTTCAACTTGTGTTCTGTGATCGATCGTGGCACACCAGTCATGTGTTTTGGTTCCCATGCAAAGATATCGAGGTTTCGTTGCAAGAGTGCGCACACAGCCGCCCTACCCGTATCAGACAGCGACCCCCCGATCGATACCTCTTGCTCCGGGTAGTCGAATCGCGACTTCACGTTTGTCACTTGGTTGGTGCTGTCTCTGAGTCTGCGTCACGTCACATGTGACTGTATTGCATTCTTTAGGCGGTGCGGCGGTGTTGTAGATGGTGACAATTCCACCGTCGACGGGAATTTTAGCATCCCGTGGGCGTGGATGGGACCGCGCGTATCGCTGAAGAGCCCGGGTCTGCAATGATGCATTGTTATGGCGATGTGATTGTATCACCATAAATTGATAGGCGGTTGTGGGAGTTCCTTATTGCCAACCTTCACGGTAATCGTAGTTGCCCATGGGCATATCTTTTTCTCCGTGAAAGCCAGTGAACACGTCGTGGCCGGGTTTTAATGGACTTTTTACTTCAGGGCGCAGTCTTTGGAAGCAATGTTCGTACAATATGTCTGCAGATGCTCCCCCATCAATGTACATGCGGTGGATGTCGTGACCCGCTGCATTTATCTCGATGAGAGCCGAGGTGCTCTTTTATATATCACCAAACCGTAATGGCTTTGTCCATTAATCTAGGTTAGTTCCCAAGAGGCCCCACCATTTTTATATTAGTTGGGCCCACTCATGATTATGACTCGTTCAGTATACGGTGTTATAAATACCTCGCCGCACTTGTGCGCTTTAGTTGGGCCTACTGGGCCTAATCCTTGTCGTTGATAGCCATATGCATGGGGGCTTCCCTATAGGCAGTACCATTTGGGCTTTGGAAGCCCGTATTGGTATCGCTATGGCCCATTCATTATGGGCCTGGGTATAAGTAGTATTCGTGGGTCGGGTTCATGACCCGAGGTTGGACTATACGTCATCATTTCCAGTGCGAGAATGTTCTGGTTAATTTTTAAAAAAATAGTGTCAATGACCAACTAGTAATTGATCTTTTAATTCCATCAAACACCATCTCCATGCATCTCCAGCCAATGAGATTGGGAAAACAACAATTCTAAGTTTATCCAGATTTACATTCGGTAAATCAATTGGGTCAATAATTTTTAGAAAGTATTCGATATGCTCGACCGCATCTTCCCATTAGTGCCACTAAAGGCATTTTTGTGCAAATCATCAAGAAATTTTCTTTTCAGCTCATAAGCGTTCTTTCCATTAACCGTAATGCTTGTAATCCCTGAATAGTAATCTGCTTGGTCATTAGCCACGATTTTTCTCGTTGTTGATTTTGCTTCTTTGTCTGCCATCTTTATTCAAGCAACATGCTACTGATAGGTATGACCTGTCCAAGGTAAAATATCAATACCGGATTTGTTCTGAGAAGAATAAAAAGTTAAGCACGAAATTTCAGCTTCTGTTTAGCGATCGATACGCGTATTCAATGGAATGAATTCGCCGTATTAATCCTTTTGATACGAATACGCCTGTATTGGAATGAAAGTGGGTTGCCGTTATCCAAGAAGTAGATACGCCATCGCGGTTTATCGACTATAAACAGTATATTTTTAAAAACCAATTAAATAAATGCAAAATAATTAAACACATATAATATCAAGAAAATATACTTAATTAATAAGTAATTCTAAATTAAACTAATCCTAAGGGTTGGATCTAAAGTCTAATGCTAAAAAACAAAATATCAAATAAAAATCAAGATTAATTCTCACTCCCCCAGCGGCGCCAAAAACTTGATTGTGTCGTTGTGTGGTGTTAAATTATGATTCAAGTTTTAAATTTATATTTTGCCGACTTAACCAAAAACAACACTTTAACGGGTAGTGTACCCGGTCGATGGGAGTTTCGTGGTAAGTAGGGTGTCGATCACTAAGAGCGAGAAACACTTTCAATTTATTAATACTTTGGTTTTTTTAATCTAAGTTAGTCTAATCTACACTAAACCTATGCTAAACCTATGTTAATCCTAAATCTAACGGATAAGATGGGGTTTTTTAGTCTGGGAGACTGGCACGGGTTTGGTGGTGACTAAAACTAATTCAAGACACAAAAACATATGCAAGTAAATTAACAGAGATAAAAGAGCGGTCTAGCCAAATATAAGAAAACTGTATTAACCATTATTAATCCAATCAGAACGTTGGTTTGTTTATTAGTGCAATGATTACTTATCTCGAGGCGGCATATCATTCTTAAGACTTAGGCGTTACTTCTTCCTAAGACCTAGACACGTAGAATTCTGTCACAATTAAATGCATCCGCATAAAGCATCCTTATTTGCTGATTATAATCTATCTTAGAGATTAAGGCAATGGTGATCTTGTTAAACCCTAGCTCATAGAGACTTTACCCACTTACTACTTAACGGCTCTTTATATACTAGTAGTCCACTGTCTGAGTCCTTACCAATGGAATAAGAATGTACTCGTTGATACCAAGGTCACCTTATGGCTCAACTAAGCTCACTAAACTAAAGGCAAGGATAGGTCAATATTTGTGATCCTATGATTCTAGATATATAAATTGCAATATCTTATTACTCTAGTTATATAAATTGCAGATATGGAGAGCCATCCTAGCATCTAGGTAGCTAGATATTTTTCATTCCTAGATCCAGTTGAATGATGGGTCGCATACTTAAGCACATAAACAAGTATGAATTGATAAACATAATCAACAACCAACGATAAATTAAGCAATCGATATAAACAAAACAAACATTTAAATCTTCATAATCATTGCTAATACCCAAGGGTATTAGCCCTTAACCATTGTAATTAATACAAGAATAATCAATCAACCAAGGTAAACTAACTGAGTTAAACGAATGATACTAAAAATCGAACAATTATAAGAGTATAGGTGACTACAAAGTGTTTCCTATGAAATTAGTTGCTTTGCTTGACCTCTTCTGCTCTTCTTGTCTTCTGAAAATTGACTTTTATGGTTATGGTATCCAAAATATGATCAAGCACACCTAAAACTTGTTTTTAGGTTTTCTATTTATAGTTTTTGGAATTTCTTTGATACGGCGTATTGGGAGTTTCTTGGAGTAGGGACCACGTTCAATATCTTCTAGAATATTTCATTACTTGAAATAGAATACGGCGTATAGAGGTCTTTTGGATACGGCGTATAGGTCTTTAGTTCTTCGTGGTGTCTTATGAAGTGCAGGCACAGATACCCCGTATCTTCCTTGATGGATATGGCGTATAGAATGTCAGAACAGTATTCTTTAGATTTCTGTGTTTAAGCTCCAGAATGCGTGCCTTTTAGCTAATCTTCACAAAGTACTCCATAATTACTGCAATTCTCAAATATGAACGATTAAGTACCAATTCTCGCAATAATTATACAAAAATGGATAATTTACATGGGATAAATG
The DNA here is from genome assembly GCA_026074375.1 of Tanacetum coccineum. NCBI lineage: Eukaryota > Viridiplantae > Streptophyta > Magnoliopsida > Asterales > Asteraceae > Tanacetum > Tanacetum coccineum. The sequence continues at coordinate 17,827 of BQNB010125067.1, forward strand.
ATGCTATAAAAGTGACGTTATTTGATGTCATCAAATAACCCCCCACTTGAATCCTAATTGTCCTCAAGTAGCCTTTAAAAATTTATGAAAATGTATCCTAACCGTAGTCAAGGATTTTTCCTCTAAGCATTTATTCGTTTAATTACCAGTACACAACCAAACACCTCACGAAGTAGGAATATGAAAACACTCAAATCACTCGACTAGTCTATGTGGTAACATGTAACTAATTCGCTTAATTGCTCGGTCGTGACGAGTATTCTATCATAAGCTTGGCAAGGATATACATCTCCACCACTAAAGCTAAGGAGTAACAAGTTTATAAAGGTAAATTGGGTTTAAAAGATTTAAAGGGTTCGATCACTCTTTCTAATCTCTATCGATACCAATATTTTAGAAAAGGTGACAAAATCACACATACACAGCCATAACAATAAGATAGACACATATGACTGCATTCGAACCTTAACTCGAATAAGCTAAGATTAGGACTAGTAGTCTTTACCAAAAGTTGTAAACCATCAAGGGCGACAAACCACATATACACATCCATAACGGTGGAATAGACATACATGATTGCATTCAATTCCCTCACTCGAGTAAAACCAAGGGTTAGGACGAAGAGCGATATAGGGTATGGATCTTTTAATCTTTCACCAAAAAGTAATAAACCAACAAGGTAGACAAAATCACACATACATGGACGTAACGACGGAATAGACATATGTGATTGCTTGCTTCCTCATTCGAATAAAACCTAAGGGTTAGGGATTAGGAAAGGGAAATAATTGTTGTTAAATAAAAAATTTACAAAACAAATAGATTAAGTCCAAACAAGTAAGGTACGAGTTGCTAGATACTTTCCCAACCGTTACCATGATAAAGAAATAGAAATATATACACAAACGTCTTGATCATAGATCGACAAAAACAACCTTAGTTGGCGTTCCCGTAACAGTCAACTTCCAATCATCCATATTATACATACATTTACAGAAATAAGTGGCGATATCTACCACTTTATACAAAACTTTACATCATTGATTTATAATCACGTATCAACGAATAATCAATCCTTCAAATAATACCATTGGTTTAAGATTTAACGAACCGACTATCTCCATAAATTCCTTCTCTTTATTTGTAGCGAATTTCTAATTTTCTCGATTTTTTACATAAATGATACACTACGAATCTCGGTGTAATTTCACCATCTTCACTATCATAATAACTCCGGATAATTTCTTCCATATTCTTCGTACTCGGATATACCAATAATTGTGAAAGTAGTAAAAATACATAAGTTTAACTACTTTTACATTCCCAATTGCGATGTGCAATTTTCCCAATCATACTAGAGATAGAAAATGACACAAGACATAGGAAATACATACTTTACACTAAAGCAACTAGCAATTGATAAATGGACTTAATCTAACAGAGTAGGCTAAGGTGTAAAGGTGTAACGAAACAAATAGTTGGTGAAAACAGGAATGGTTAAACATGTTTTTCTAGGGGAATCTTACTCTTAAAATTAGAGTAAACAAAGAATTTATACGGGGGTTAACTAACCGGTGCGGTTAGTTAAAAACACAACATATACAGGCTTTTTGGGTGTAATCCTAGAAATTTACCAATTTAAACAAGTTACTCCATCTAAATCCATAGTACTCATTATTATGGTCTCGAATAGATATACCAAGCCAACTTCTAAAGTCTACAACATCACCGGTACACTCATATTTTTGTGAGATTTTGGTAAATATTCGAAAATGGATAAGGCTGAATCTTCATAATATCAAATAAGGGTTTTGTGTGCTGGTTATGTAACCAGTCATTTCACAAAAGTATGTAATGTAAACGGTCATCAAATAAATTAAGGTTTACATCCACCAAGTAAGAAATATTTATCAAGAGGATGATTATGTACTTTGCGTATTTTATTTTTATTGGTCATGCAAAAGGGTTACGTATCGTAATAAAATACGTTTGAACACACCCCAGAAA
>BQNB010125068.1:2687-19833 GCA_026074375.1 Tanacetum coccineum
AAAAACCACCAAATAATAGTTATCCAGTTTTAATATTTATTAAAACTTAAGTTATTTTTATTTGTCGTTTTGATAATATAAACCAAACAAACCCTCGTTGTTTCCTCGTTGATCCAAACGCGCCCTACTCGTGCCAAACTCAAAACAAACACCCCTAATTGCTATAAACCCAACGCACCCTAGTCGACTGTCTTTACTCGGGCCCAAACGCACCCGTGGTGCTTCCACTGCCAACCAATACGCACCCTTTTTAGTTGTTAATAAAACCACACGCACCCTTTGAGGTGGCCGCTGTGGTGGTGCATGGTGGGGGTGATGATGATGGAAGTATAATGATGATGATGATGATGGAGGTGGGGTGAATGAGATGGTGGAGGTGGTGGCGTCGGTGTGGTGGTTTCGGTGGGGATGGAGTGGTGAGGGTGGCGCGCGTGACGGAGAGTGAGGGTGGGGTCGGATAGATCCGGTCAAGGGGACCATTTTAGAGTTCGCCGGAAAAATCCCGCCGGAAAAGTTTTCCGGCGGCGGCCGGTGGTGGCCGGCGGCTGGGAGGGGCGGCCGGAAAACTTGGAGAGGGAGAGAGTTTATATAAAAAAAAGTGTGTGTGTATATTTTAGATGGAAATGAAAGAAATGAAATGAAATGTGTATATATATAAATAAAATGTGGCAAGTTATTATAGTTGAGGGTTTAAGTTGTAACTTTTTCATATACTTTCCGTTAAAAGGGGTTCGGGACACAATTGAGCGACTTAACGGATGATTCAACTCTCGAAACTTGCGTCATTGTTTTCCGAATCATTTTTCTGATAAAAATGAGTATTTACTTGATAATGTTTCATAAATATTTTATAACATTTAATAAAATATCTGTTATTCATTTTGTGAACTGGTTTCGTTTCGTCCGAAATAAAAATGGATTTCAACTCGAGTATTCGCGTTATCCGCAACGCTTTTAATTAAAATGATGACTAATTTATTTAATATTTTTATTAAATAAATACTGATAATTAAAAACAAATTTAATTGTTTTTGTGTGTCCGCGTTGTATATTGTTCGAAAAATGTTTGCGGTGCTGTTTTAGCCCTTTTCGGCTCGTTTCCAGGTCTCGGGCAAAACTGAAAAGTTGTCAGGAATGTCGTTTCCCATCGAATTGCTTTAGGGTCTGAGCCGTGAAAACGTGATTTAGATGGTTGTTCTTGTAAGTCAAACTAGACCTAAAAGTCAAAGGGATAGAATAGTTATCTTAAAAAAATCCAAAAATTCTCAGATGTTACACTGGTGCACTAAATGCCAGTCCGGCCCATCGTTAACAATTCCATGGTAAATGATATAACATGTTTTTTTTTTCAAAAAGCACACAAAATTGTTGTGATTCTGAATATAAACATTGTTTTTCCTTTGATAGGTTCAAGTTGCAGATCCGTGTTATGGATGGGACTGGGATTGTCTCATTCTCATTATTTGATAGAGAGATTTGAAAATTTAATCAATAACTCAACCAGGAACTGTCCAGAGCCGGTTATTTTGACATATATGTATTCATGAATAAACTAAATAGAATAGAACTCATAATCTATACTATTATAAGATCCAGTTTTTGTTATAAATGGGCTGTAGTTATGATCTATTGAATTGATTATGATAGCCTCTTAATCTGCCAAAAGGCACAAACCCTTCCTGTCTGCTCTGCATATGAAGGGTCAGGATGGATATCAAGAGTTCTTTCAGTTTCGGTTATACAAACCATCGGCTAATTAATACCCCAAGGCTATCATAGCTGCATATCAAGGGTTTCTTCATTTCTATCAAGTCACTTTAATACAAAGCATATGAAGAGTTGCACACGGGTTTCTCAGTTTCTCAGTTTCATCAATCCTAAATAGCAAACATAATCAAGAGATGGCGGTGATCCATGTGCCCATCCTTTCTTCCTTTATCATCTTCCCGCCCAAAAATTCACCCCTCCCAAAATCGGATTATAATCAAGAGATGGTGGATGGTTTTATTCTTCTTATTAATCTCATCTTCACACAACTGACACATGCAAAAAAAGGTATATGGTGCGTTGCCTAAATACATAAAGATATGTAAGCACTTTTTTATTATACGATTTAGTTTATATTGACGGCAGATGGTATTGAGTAAATTTAAGTAGATCGTTTTGGGTTGTCTATTATTGCAGGTCCATATATTGATTTAGAGACTTGGTTTGTAAATAATGGTATGATTTAGTTATTTAATTTTATTGGGGTGAACTTTAATGTAAGTTATGGTATGATTTTGAGATTTGGTTTGTAAATAAGACTAATTGCAATATAAAATGAGCACTTGGACACTAGGGTATAGGTTTATGAAGTTGAAGTTTATCGAGTTTGAGAACAAAATGAACTCGATAAATATAAGTTTTTGGAAATGTAAACAAGTATAAAAAGTTTGTGTAGTTCATGCGGCTTATCTGCTTCAAAAATCAGCAAGGTACTAACTTACTTTATGTGAGTTTCATGAGTAAGAGGAAGTGGTAGTAATGGTTAATGGATGCATATTTAGGTATTTGCCGACGGAATTCATCCTAACACTCAAAACTACATTATACAAGCAATCCTAAACACCCTCTTAACGTGTGTTTAGTTAAGGCATTTGAAAACAGGTTATGCATTCAAAAATCTGTTAAGCATTTAAAAATTCATAACTAATTATGATATGTATCAATTGCAGGCTACGGATATTCCAAAATTTCAATTTGGTTGTGGTTGCGATGGTGGAAGTGAAGGAGGAGAGTGCTTTGTTGATTTGACACAATAATCAAGGTATAGTGATGTATGCATAAACTTTGTTTACATTATTTGTATTATGTTTCTTATGGTCACGGACAAAATTTTACAACGTTCGCTGCATTTGTTGACAGAAGATATCATGTGTTGAACTTTAGGTGCCTTTTCTGACCTTATTCTATTTTCTATTTGTGTTACCAATGTTGCCAGCCGTCTTCCAACCGTAAGTAATACTCTATATACAAGTAACTTCTTCTAACCTAAGTCGAAAAACCACAAAAACCTTGGTTTAAGTATATTTAAAGTTTAAGATAACCATAAGGTTGCTAACTGATTCTGTAATACACATCCAAATATTAACAAAGTCATTCACGTATAAACAAGTCTGCTATTTATTTGAGTTTATAGCCTTTGGTTCCATGTTATGAATTCAAATTTCCTTTTGATTTGCAGGTTTGATTGCTATGGTGGGGAGAGCTACTGAGGTTGCAAGCTTGCTGAACCAAGGTAATGGTCCAGATGTGAGCAGCAGCTGTAATTTATATGACAGAAGGTACCTACACGTTCTAGAGCTCAAGGTAAATCGAAATGTTAGCATTGTATTTTGCTCTCCTTCATTTTCCTTATTTATTTTCTGAATCGTACAGAACCATGGGTTCTAACTGTCAGATCTATTTTCTAGTAAAAAGAAGTCGAGATGGGGCGTCTGGTGCATCTACAGCGAATCGAATCCTAATCATCTTCCCCAAACACCACTTCCAAATCATCGAATCCCCTAATCAAACCGTATATTCCCCGATCATTCACACACATACATCAATATGCGAATTAAGAGATCCGACCAGCACATATCAAAACTCCGATGAATATGTGCTATATAGTGTCAAGCTTGCGAAGACCGGTAAATATTCTTTTTTATAATCTTTAGCTATGTCTGCATATGGATTTGAGATAATTTAGACTTTGATTGTTGATATTGAACCAGATGAGCATGTGAAGAGTGTAGAAACATGTATAAATCGATATGCACATGTCTTCAATGATTTCCAAGATCGTATGATGATCAAACAAGCATAATGACAACATCATATATTCAAGGATAAAAAAGAACGAAGAAGATGGGTTTGAACCCTTAATAATAATCTGATATATAAAGTGGAAAAAGGGTTAATGTGATTTAGAGAGATCCTATCTATATATACAAAGTAAATCAGTGTGTTTTGTGAAGGTATACACCATTTAATAAAAAGTAAACAACATGTCTTTTCTAAACCCTATAACTAACCGTATATAACTACTAATCTAACTTGGGTTTCAGGTCTGTCTATTGGGTTTGTTGGCCTGCGGCCCAAACCAAAAAATCTGTAGCCCTTAACAAAGATTAACGGATTATGTTTTCCAACATATTCCCCCTAATCTGTTAATCATTGTTTTCTTCCAATCTTCTTGTTCCTTGATGCCTTCTTCAATCTTGATATCTTCATTCTTTAAGAACTTAATAATGTAAATCTTAAAATCTTTTAAACTTTTAAAAACTTTATAAAAAACTTAAAAACTTATATATTACTTATCATAAACCAAATAAGTAAAATCTTTAAAAAAAAATCTTATCATAATAAGAAGTCTTGAAATGTTGTAACCGATTCTAATCTTTCTTCTTTAATTGGACACCTTTTCTTCTTTAATAGGCATCCATATTTGCATCTTCTTTAAAGAAATGCAGGTTGAATCTTGAATGATGAATGAACATGATTTGAAAGTTTGATATTTGTAACAAAAATACATAATTTTAAGGATTCCAAAATGAATAAGAATCGTAAATTTTCAATTATAACAAACGAGTTATGAATTTCGCGAGTTTACGTAATTAATACTTTATAAAAACTTTTTTATAAAAGGTACCTATTCATGACAGAGCAGTACATTTTTGTGAAACCACATAAAATTATAGAAACTTTCAATCACGTGAACGTCCTTGAAAGAATCGTTAAAAACGGATCTGTAACGAATAAAATACACATTACGGGTTTTACGACAACAAATACGTATATTACTAAAATGAAAAACCCGTCTGATGTGAACAGTAAACTACTGTTCAACAAGGGGTCAAAATATCGAAAATGTCAAATTAGATAACCTCGTCCTAATACGAAAAGATGGCATAAGAAACGTTAAATCAGGCTTAAAACGCGAAAGTTTACGCCATTTTTACTAAAACGGTAAGTTATTAACTTTTTACTAATTAAAACACAATTTACAAACAATTAGATGGTGACTGAACGATGATAGACCTATATAAGTGGTATTAATCAAGTACTATATTAACAGGAGATTCATAATGAGCCTCGTCGGGTGGCGTATCGACGAGTTGTGATTTACGATTAAAGTGTCCTACTCCTCATACGTCATCTACATGGACCGCTTATTATGATAGCTGAACGATAGTATGATGAGATATACGATCTATAAATGATCAAAGTGTTTAGACTTATACGACCTATATTGGATTAGTAGCCTGTTCGGGATCCATCGTGACGCATTTTCTATTGAATCCTTATGATTACCATTTCACTCAAGGAGAGTTCGAGCCCCTTGTCTAACTACTTGTTTATTAAATTCGAAGGAGATTACATGCTTGATTCTTTGACATAAGGGTTTTCAAAACTGTATGCTTTACCTGATTTACATTATTGCCTAAAGTACCCTTCTGCCACTAATCCCCTTTTATCATGACCGTTAATTACCTGTTTGGGTAACGCTAGTGTTATGATAGATCAATCGGGACTACCATCCCCATAAGGCGTGGTTTCATTTGACCATTACGCATTAACATTCGAAGAAAAATTCGATAGGATGTTAGGCAACACATCTGTATTGAGAAAATTCGTAGGATGTTTTTGTAACATCTGTATCCGTGTTGGGGCACAAACCTCGAGTACTGGTTTGATTACAGTTTATTACGTTAAGGTTCGGTGTCATGAGCTTAGGGCAATAATACCTGTTTTTGGACTATTGAATGTGTTTCATAGTCTACTATTACTTAAATCTTGTGGTCCACGCTATTTCCTGATAAACCTATGAATTCACTCAACAATTTTGTTGACGTTTTAGCATGTTTTAATCTCAGGTGCTGAGGCATAAGCTTGGATGGGAGCCGTGACGGATATCTATTAGAGGGATTCTGATTTCTTAAATTCAATGAAACTTTTGTCTTATAAAATCTTAATGTCTTTTTATCAAAACTATGGGACCTAACGTGAAAACTCTGATCTTTTGTAATGACATTGAATGAATCTTATTTTTAACGTCCATTTAAGGTCATTTTCTATATCTTGATTTTTATACTTTGACGTAGCACCCCATTGTTACCTTTCCGCTGCGACCCGATTTTGGGGGTGTTACATATATGCTATAGTGTCAAGCTTGCGAAGACCGGTAAATATTCTTTTTTATAATCTTTAGCTATGTATGCATATGGATTTGAGATAGTTTAAACTTTTATTGTTTATATTAAACCAAATGAGCATGTGAAGAGAGCAACGAATCAGATCAATCCTGGTAAACTTTTAACCATGATATATTAGCCTTATTTTTTTCTTAAATGCATTGATTGTAGTCAAATGGTTTAGCCTCTTTTTGCATCATATAAATGATGACCAAACCAAGTGAATCCTAACGGCACGAATCCATTCACGTAATGCTGTTTTATTCGATTATGAGTATTTAAGATATACGTTCAATCCAGTCCTAGCTAAGGCCCAGTCCACAAAATGAAGTTGGTGGTTTCCGGGAATTCTTCCTACCTCTGCAGCAATTAGTAACTTCTGGAGTTGGGTTGTCTCCAATTTTAGGAAATCTTGGCTCTCGGATTACAGGATCAGCTGAAAACATTGGTGGTCGCAGTAGCATCGAAAGAAGCATGAGCTTCGAAGAAGTATTGTCAATCCCATACCTTACTTCTCGATTAAATATAAACACTAATAGCGGGTTTGGAAATTTAAGTGTGCAGGGATCGAAAAAATAATGGGTGGTATGCTTCAAGATGTGGCGTGATAGATTTGCAATAATTTGACTACTGAGATTTTTTTAATAGTTTGATTTGTTTTGCTCTCTACATATAATAAGAGTAGCAAATTTTCCCTTTTAACCAGTGTCAAAATAAACGGCTTCATGGATGGTACGGTGCTATTCAAAGACAATTGCAAAGGTCACAAAATTATATGTTGTATAGGCGGCACACCCAAGTGATCCTCAGTTATCGTTATCATTTGCTTGCTTGGTGAGTTTCCCTTATTGGTTTTTTATATGATTAAATTTGTGCATTCAAGTTTCATAGTGTCTTCAATTTCCTTTAGCATATCTTGCTAGAAATGAAACCAAAACAGTAACAAAACTGCTTTTGCTTTAAAAGAAGTAGATTAGAAGAAAAAGCATATCATAGGAAAGTAGTAGGAGTTAAGAAATGAAAGTAGGCATCAATGTTAGAAGGGTGGGTCTGATCTTGGTAGGCCACTGATATGGGTTTTGCCTCATTCTTTACTCAATTACCTTTACCCATTTTGTATGGATTTTAGTTTGTGCGTGAAAAATGTCCTTATATTTAGGCGTTCAACAACAATTGTGAGAAGTTAGATATTTAAAATATTTATGGCGTGACTAGAGTGCATTTTTTATAGAACCGATGTTGAGGGGTGTTTGGATTAGCTTATTATACGTGTCTCTTGAAAGTGTATCTAAGTGAAGCGTGTCGTATATGATCATAACAGCTCTCTGTGGTGAACTCAACGCGTGTCATTAAATATCCATTCTTAGGAAAAAAATATGTGTTAGTTGCACTGCATCTTTTTTACTGTTTTTTGTAATTTGCAGGCCAAGATTCAAGATTCCCGCATCTGTCTTGATGCGTATTGCACGTATATTGGCAAATTCTGCAAGTCCCACACCCACTTTGATTATTCTTAAATGCTTACTTTAAAATGTGACAAAGCGCTTATTGCATTGATTCCTATTGCATTGTTTCTATACAATAGGATTCACTAACTGGAATGAAATGGCAACAAATTTTGACGTAGAATCACATGAAACCATGGAAAAGCCACTCTATAGAGAGAACCTAGGGGTGTAGAAAAGTGAGTTTAAACTGATAAACCCGGAAAATCAAATTAGGATGAGACTCGAACCGGTTCAGTTCTCGGTTTTAAACTCTTAGAGCACCACTTTTCGTTCTAGAGTTATTTAAAAACCGGTGTTTGGTTCATCGTGGTCAGTCCAGAAGCAGGCTGCTCTTTTTTATGAACAAATCTGTACAGGTTAGGGATGAAACGACTTTGTGTTTAACTATTTATAATTTTATATTAGTTCTTTAAATTTAGAAAATTCTGAGTTAGGGGGTGTTTGGATTACCATTATTAAGTGATAATCCGGATAGAAATAAGTGCTTTTAGTGTAAAGATAAGCAAATACAGTCGGAATATGCTCCAATGACACTAAAGTCTGACCATTTTTCAGAAGCATTATGCAAGGTTCGTGGGGAGATTGACGTTGAATTTAGGGACGAAGCGAATGCTGCTGACCCGTACAAAGTTGCTGTTTTGGTTGGCTGACACAACACTAATTATACAAAACAAGTGTCTTGCTCAGCTTCATGTTGAAGACGGTGTACGGTTTTAAAAGAGCAAAAGAGTTGGAAGCAAGTCGGGGACTTTTTTGAGTGGATGAAATTACAGGTTATTTGCTACACTCTTATATGAATACTATTAAATATATACTCCTATGATGTATTTAGATTTCTTTTTTGGTCTGCATTGGTTGGCATGTGGCTATTAGTGGTAAGAAGCTTAAAGATCAAGTTGTATGAGAAAAATACATATACATGCCTACAGGCCTGTGGTTGTCTGCAATGAAACTGACCACGAGCTTGCCCACACTGTATTCTTAACATTTTTAAGGGAAATAATGATTTAAAAACTACAAAAAGAGAAGATTACATCAGCTTATGTCTGCTGAGAGGGGGAAGAATGTCAAGGGAGTGTTTGGTATTGCATCAAGGAAGTGCTTTCTGCACCCAATCTCATTGGTCATGAGTGAGAAAATGAATCCGCTCTCAATGTTGTCAGTCCATACACAATATCCGTTAAAGACATTGCAGGTAGCTTTGATGATGGGAAAGAAAAAATAGGCGCCTCATCTGAAGGAATTAAGTCACTTGATGCTTTTAAGGTTGTCAAAAGGTCTTTCCTACTTTATGGTAAAGATTGTGCAACAAAAAACAACAAAGGTTCTTGAACGGTGTATATTTATTTCCCTTTTAGAACCAAGGCACGGAAATTTCCCCTGATGAAGCCAAGTTAGGAGATTTCCTTTTTGTAGCCAAACCTTAAAATCTTTTGTTTCTTTAGCTTCTATTGAAGTCAACTACATAGATTATCACTCTTTCATGTCTTGATGTGGGTGACTTTTGTAGTACTGAATATATATGCACATTTACCTTTTGTAACAATATCAAATGGTATGGTTTACATAACCACTTTAGGGCTCTGTGTGGAGGACCCCAAAACAGATAGCTCCCTCATTTTAATGATTTTATAAAATATAATATAATACATATTTATATATATATAGATATATCATATATATATATATATATATATATATATATATATATATATATATATATATATAGGGCTAACTATGACTGGATTAATATGATTTAGTGACTCAACGCCACCTCAATGATGACATGGGGCAAACAACAATGACATGACACATATGAGACAATAATTTTATATTATTTTCGAATTTATAACATTTTTTGCCTTTAATTTTGAATTTTCGAATTTTTACTTATTTTTGCATAACATATATCTCAACGATGACATGGCACCCAAAATGCATTAAATTTCGAAATTTCTTTAAAAATATTTTACATAGGAAGGTTTAAACTTGGGACCTATGCTTAGGCTTAATATGCAACAACCTTAACCAACTTAACCAAGCTTTCATTTGTGTTTAACTATCCAAAACAATAATGATATTCATCTCTAAACGCACTAAGATATCTTTTAAAAATATATTTCAAGACATCTATCAAAAATATATTTCAAGATATACTTCAAATTTTTTTTTCTTCAAATCCATAGATACGTGCTTTACATGAACACTTTTTGTTTGCCGGCTTATGTTTCATCACTCTTATAATGATCAGAGTTTGAACTTTTGAATATGAAAAGGATTATAGCTTAGATATGTTCTTTCCATGGTCATATGCGACACTTTTAAATATAGTCGTGGTCAAATTGTAAATATGCTCTAGGTAAATTTTTATGTAATTGTTTATCTTGGAATGGTCAATGCAATTTCAATTAGTATGTTGTATGCGTTTGCAGGTATGCATTTATTTAGTGATATTTGAATATTCAATTAGTTCAATATTTGTACATAAAATTTTATATTGATACACGCGAGTTCCAAGTAGTATGATACGCTAGAAACATTTTGCAATTTTTTTGTCTCTTTTATATGATGGTAGTATGTTTTTTCTTTCTTTTATGAAAATAATGGTTTAGAAATAGATTGTGTTATCGGGATAAGTTGTTTTCAAACATATCATTTTTCTTTAATATGGAGAGATACTCGGAATCGTGTTTGTTTTTCAGTGTTGTGGACATAAAATTCAGCCCCGTTGAACCCAATTTTGTGTCTGGCAGCATCCAAAGGGTACTATTTTCCTTCAACATGGTGTGTCTTAAAGTTTTGGAATATCAACATGGTGTCAACTTACTAGGTTTATGTATACGCACCGGATCCTATGCAAACCATATATTTACCGTCTAAGCTTGGTTACACGTCAACTTTTACAAGCTAAGGGTGATATGGATTAGGCTTTTTCTGCATTTAAGATTGTATTAGATGGAGATCGGGATAATATTCCTGTCCTTCTTGGCCAGGTATGGTGTTGTTGGTCAATCACGAATACATGCTAACACAATGGTTCCTGCAATAGTAGTTGTGGCTTGATATGAGCTATTGAAAATTTTATTTTTGAAGCCCTTTATTAAGTTGTTTGCAGATCATAATGCTTTGTATGCTGCTTATCAACCATAAGTTAGTTTTTTGATAGTTTTAACTAATCGCTTAGTCTGATTTAATGTAGGTTTATCTTGAGTTCAACCGACGCAAATACTCAAATTCATTTGAGATGTATAAGGTATTTATACTTTTTTGCATATTTTCTTGCAAATACTCGAGTTCAACCGTGGCGAAATTAAAATAAATACTTTTGAACAAGTTGAGGCGTAACCATGGAATGGATGAATACGATTTGGTTCATTGGCGTCAGTCAGTCGAGGAAAGCAAAGCTTTACGTTGAGACATAAGCTAGTATTCGTTCAAAACATAACACAATATTGTATTTATATTAATAATGGTTCAAAATCAAACGTTTAATGGTCCATGTTATAATCTTATACAATAGTTAACTAAAGGGAACAAAAAAATGAGTATAAACCCTTAAAAGTAAGTTGGTTACGTATGTGGTTTTAAATTCAAAACATAGACCTTAAAATTTGATTTTGAAATCCTACAATTTACCTTGCTAAACATTTGAAAGTACAAATAATTAATCTAAGATATTGACCCTTTGTGGCAGCTGTGGGAAACCAGCGTTCAGATGGTTGGGAGTTAATGGGCACCCAAATACTAAGTCCTTAGCTTTAGATACAAGCAACTCAAAAAGGAGAGCTTTTGGAACAGATATTACAAACTACACTTACACGAAAAGATGCCAGATGGATTCTTCTTCAGATTGGAGTTCAAAAGGCGTGACAGTGGCAATGCATAGAAATATTGATTGCGTGAAGCTGGAACACGATGAGAACATTACTATGCTACAGCAGCCTTAATGTAACCCAAAGGAATTTGTCTTTTGCCCGTTTCTACAGCCCCACTCGCCCCCCAAATGGCACACTAGGTCAAGAACATTGGAAACAAAAGGAAACACAGGACCAGGACCTCTGGGAGAACTTATCTAATAGTTATCAACCCCAATATCACAATAAAGGTGCATTTCTGAATCTTTGTGGTGGAAAATTTGGTTGGGTTTCAGGTGGGTTGGTAACAGGTCAGAAGTGGTTGGATCAAGTTGAACCGAAGCACTATTATTTCAGTCATCATCTAACATACGGAAAAAATGATTTAGGAGGTTTTGTGAATTAAAAATACACATCGACTTTAAGCCCGCTTGACCCATTTTGATGGTTTTATTTACTTTATTGTTACTGTTAGACGTAAAACATGACCTGAAATCAACCCCTTAATGTGTCAAAGTTGCCACATTTAATGAATCTTATTACCTTCCTTAGCTGCTGGTAATTGGACATAAATTGATACCATATGTTTGATTCATAATATGACAGCTCTAAATGACATTTTTGGGCACTATGTTGAAGCATGAAAATCATGATATGTTGAAGCAGACGAGAAGAAGGAGGTACAATTAGTCTCCTAAATCTTGAATCATATTTGTAACAAACAGTAGGCTATTTGGCATTAAAGAAAGATGAGTACTAATGCATTGTAGCTTTGTATTTGGTGCATATCTTCTTAATTCACCAATTTAGCTTTAGGATACTTACCATAGCCTTTGGTACAGTGCATGTTAGTAATGTGGTTAGCTGTTTAACCTCCTTAGTCGAGCATTCTTTAATGCCTTAGAATTCATGACATTATTTTCATTGGCCCATTAATGTAGATAACTTCACAGTCTTTTGTAGTTTTTAAAAGTATACGTTACCAAAGATAATCCTAATTTTACCTTTTCTATAAAGTTGTATTATACTTCCCAAATTTATGTATGTGATCGTTAAAAAGGTTGATGCTTATTCTAACATCATTCCTTCTATGTGAAGAGATTGTTAAAGGTGATTACTGGTGGATGTTAACGAATGGCTAAGGCTAGAGATCGAATCGAAGACTTTAAAGATGCTATCAACATGGGTGCTTTATCTTTGGGATTTAATGAGGCTGGTTTTAACTTTGTATAACTAGCATGTCTACAAGAGTTTACAACATTTAGTTTTTTGGTCTTACCAATCTTCTTGGTATTTGACCATTGAGCAACATTGTATTTATTTATTTATTGCTGAATGTGCCATAACTGGCGGTTGGGTTAATTTATGATGTGTGATTAATATCGACATGCCAAAAGAGCAGTTCTAATGGTTTCTTTTATAATACACAAACCTTGGGAAAGGTCAAATTTCACCATGGCTGCATTAAAGACGGTATACAAAGCTTGAATACCATGTTTTCTTAATTTATTCTTGATACTAACATGTTGTATTAACATTTTATCTCCGTTAATTTTTTATTTCTCTGCTTTTCTATATATTGTCACTTAGAGAGCATTGGTACTCTATAAAAAATTTGATTGAACATAGTAAGGATTACGTCGACCCACACCGTACCACATAAGAGGAAAGGGACATCATTAAACATGAAGTAAGATGTAAATGAAGAAGTGAATTCAAAGGGCTGGCTCGGCGGCATTAGGGGTGATAATGCTTAATGCTGTACTCATGCAACATAACATAGAGTGGGTATGTGTATAATTTTTCTCAATTGCCAATTTATCCATTTCGTTTGGTGTTTGGATTTATGTTTTGAAACTGTCACTATGATATTGAATAATCAGAACCAAATAATCATCTAGGATTATGTTTTTTAGGAGATAGGGTTCGGATGTGCTTTGCTGTGTAGTTGACTATTTTTGATTCTTATGCATTAACAATGCTATCAAGGCGTGGCTTGGTCTTTTACTATTATTATAATTCTGACTTTCGTTCATATGCATAAGTTAGTAGTCGTCATTTCTTATGGCATCAATGTTCTCTTGCAATTTTAATGATTTTGCTTTGCAAATCGTACCAATGTTCTCTTGTAATTTTAAAGATTTTGCTTTGTGAATTGCAACCAATCGTGCAGGCATCTACTGTCGCGATTGCTGGACAACAGTTGTTCATCGAAGGAAGACGAGCAAACAGAAGTAACACCTATCGAGGTGGAAGTACAAGTACGTGTTTCTACTTTTTATTATGTGAACCTTTTTTGGATAAGTATTAAGAAGTTATGTTATTAAATAATTAATACCTTTTACAGTTTTACTTCTGAGGAGAGGGTCGAATAATGTGGTTGGTTTATAGGTGCGAAATGGGTCAAAAGTCTCTCCCACCTGGCTATTTTAAGACCACACCATTAACTCATTATAAAATTAACATATATTGTGTGATCATAATAACACATTGATCGCCATCTTGTCTATCATTCAGTATAAAGGAAATGTGCTAAAATGACTGTCGTATAGTATGTGAGAGTGGGAGTGCAGTGCAGTGGCGTGGCGGCACTACGTCGTGAGACGGGGGTATGCATGGGAGGGCGTGGACTATCGACATGGAGTGAGTTTTCATCGTCATAGTGACGATGACATTTTCTTATTATACATATCTACTGTTGACTCGTACTCGGACTATTGCACGAAGGAATCTGTGAGGTACGAAAGATGAGACGATAAGCCATCTCACATCGAGCTCGCGAGCTTTGTTCGAGATCCGCGGCTAGCGGTATGAATGGCAGAGAGCTACTTCGAGGGGCCCATTTATGTTCTGTATTTTTGACAGCTTAATACTTTTTACTTGTAAAACTTTAATTTTTGTTCTGCATTTTTCGTTTCACAGTTTTATAATACAAACAAAATTATAAAAAATAAAAACCGAAAAAGCTAAGGGGGTATTGGCAATATTTTAGGGAGGTCCAAATAACCACTACCATCGCCAACACCGTACATATTCCAACTCCTACCAAATTCGCAAAATGGCCATGTATCCATCAGCATTGAATACCATGTAGGCTGAAGCCCCATTAGTCAATAGCATTATAGTTTTGGAAAAAGCAACCTAATGAATTAATGAAGTCTTTATAGTCTGTTTGTGTTGGGCTATATATGTCTCGATATATTTAGTTTCAGGTGCTTTTCTCAGTTACATTTTTAACCTACAAAAATAGTATTGACTCACGACGCAGTCGTTTATTCACTTTTCGGCCTTGAAATGAAATTCTTATATACCATCATCTGTACATAATGTTTTGTCTATGATTTCATCATTAGGGTCATGTGTACTATCTATTTGCGTAGATTTCAGGCTCATAGTGACCACATATTTCACTTTTTTCCTTAAGGAATCTAGAGGAAATGGTTTACGCCAATGGTGAAGATAACGAGGAAAGAAATGATGAAGTTGTATAAGCTAAGGGTGGGGATAACAAATTGACAGATGTGTTGATGCAACAGCTGCTAACAGATCAGCATAACCAACGGGAAACACCTTTGTTAACTAATTTTAGGGGTGTTTGGTATTTTAAATTACGCTACTTATAGGGGCAAAGTAGCTTATGGATACCAACTTTTTACACCAACTATTTGTAACAAACTTAAAAAATTAGACAAAGTGTTGACAACTCCATACACTATCAAAGATTGATTTGCTTTTAACAAATATAGTATTCTTACACAAATAGCAACATGTCATACTGTCAACAATCAAACGAAAAAGAGAAATGAAGATTCTATACGTATTGTGTATGATCACAATACTTATCATGTAAACTACTTTTGTTAATCAATTATAAATAATAAACAAGATATCACACTGTATTTGGTCATGAAGATATCACACGGAGTTTGAGAAAGATCCAACTTTGGTAGACTTAAATGAGGTTGTAGAATTCATGGGTCTAGCTGATCCCAGAACTGTTGTGTCTGCTCTTTTGATCGGATTCATGTAATATAAAATTAATATCAGGATTATGACAAGAAACTCATAATGTGCCAACAGAACAACAAATACTCTCAGACCGTCTTAAAGTTTTAAAAAAAACCATCACGTTGTGTTAAAAATCAAACAGATACACGGTTAAACTAAAAAAGAAACCCCGAAACAAACCCGCCCATCGAGCGGGTTACGTACCTAGGATATATATATATATATATATATATATATATATATATATATATATATATATATATATAAGAATTAGTGTCACACTTAATGCTACTTGAGTTGTGATATAGATCAGTGGTCTCATATAATGTCTAAGAGGTCTATAGATTATAGTTAATATATGGAGTAATGTAGCACTATTACACTATTATACTACAAATATGGTTGTTTCTCTTATTTTATTTAGTTTCACATTTTGGTATGGATATAAAGATTATGAGTATGTGTATGACTATGTATAACTATAGAATAGCACACATCAGTAGTTCATGATTATGGATATGTACACATTTAAAGAACATAAATCCAACTACCCATTATCTTTGGAGATTATGAGTAGACATGGGTGTTTGGGTTTGATTGTAATAGAGAAGGTTGATTATGAAACAAATGGTTGAGATACAAAAATAATCATATGGTCGTTACATGCTAACCGATAACCGGTGTAGGAATATCGAGGCAATGGTTAAGTCGTCCCAATATTCAAGTGAAAACCATGTGTTGTGTTCACCTAAACGAAATATATGTAGTGGAGATAATGTAATGAAGTTGCTTTGAGTATTGACATAAATCAATAAACAATTAGATGTAGCAGCAACATTCCACAAGATTGCGTCACCAACAAGTTTATCTATGGAAAAAGTGAAAATGTGAGGCAAATGATCACCTTTTCAGCATGGTACACATCGAACACAAACACTACTTATATTATTTCATGACAACTTACCAACGCATTAACTTAAACTATGCTTCACATAATTAACGGATATTTTACACAAAACCAACCTCGATGCAACGCAGGCCGTATTTCATACTCAACGACCGCGATATGAAGTTATATTATGCTTCACATAATTAACAAAAAGATTTTACACAAACACAAACCCGGTGCAACGCACGGATGTGGTCAGGCCTCGTATAGTCTATTTCAATGTTATGCAATTAATAAATTAATACCTACATATACGTGAAAACAATAATACACTAAGCAACCTAGACTATTAAATTACTTACTTAAAATGTGAAACAATCGACAAACTAGCTAAAAACAATGTGATACTCAAGGCATTTATTTATGTACACCCTCCATTGTTTATGCCTTTTATAGAAAGATCCTTTAAATATCGATCAATCGAAACACATATACCAATTGAAAGTATCATTATTTTTAGGCAGAACTCATGTTTAGGGCCGTTTGGTTTGCATGTGACATTGAAATTAGATTCGGATTTGAGAAAAGTTTGAAAGAAAATAAGAAGAGAAAAAATTAATTATATATGTGTTTAATAGGTTTGGTCCGTCCTTTGTAATACATATATAT
>BQNB010125069.1:2268-17812 GCA_026074375.1 Tanacetum coccineum
CGACTAGGACGTACGACTCGACGACGTTCCCATCATGTGCGACAACAAAGGCGCAATTGGCCTTAGCAAAAACCCGGTGCAACATTCTCGTACCAAACACCTCGACATACGTCACCAGTTTCTTCGTGATAATGTCTAGAACGGACATATCTCAATCGAAAAAGTGTCGTCCGTCGACAACATCTCCGACATTCTTACTAAAACCCTTAAACGTGAATCATTTAACTATCTACGTCTTGGTTTAGGAATGATGGAACACATTCCATAAACCTTATGTGTACGTTTCTCCTTCTTCTAGTTTCGATTCTAGTCCGTGTTCCATTCCATGTCGTGACAACTTGAATATTTCATCCGAAGTACTTTAAGCATTTTTAATTCGCGAAATGTAAATTAACATGTCACTCCTCTTTTGTTAAATTTTCGTCAAAAACTCAAGTCCAAAACCCTTTACTGAGGGCAGCCCCCCAATATATTTGGGACCGCCAAGAGATATGGGACCGCCATCAGCAGACCATAATATGGAACACTTAAACAAAAATTTTCAAAACACAAAAACAAACACTTCTTTATCTGCTGCCATTGACGAACACGACCCAAAACCCACCAAAACTCAAATTCAACCATTAAAACAACACTTGAAGATCAAATCAATACTAATAATCAATCCTAATATCACAAAGATCATTAATTGTAAGTCATTTCATCTATTTTCTTTCAATTTGAGTCTAGGGTTCATGATGAACACCAAAAATTGAAATTGGGGATTTTTGTGTTTTCTTTTAATTTTGTACAATTAAGACAACTAGATTACTGTAACACCCCCAAATCTGGGTAGCAGCGGAATGCTGAATATCCGAGGGCGTTACTTCATAGATCAATAGCACAAGATATGAGAACGACCACTAAACGTGTCGTTTTAAAAAGATACATTGGATTAACAAAATACTTGTTCATTATATAAGCTCATGGCTTTAAATTGTTCGACAATATAAGTAAAGATTTCGGTTTATAACAAATGTTCCCAAAATGTAATACGCCCAAAATCTTTAGTACTGACTCTTTCCAAAGAGTGACCCCCAATGTATCTGAGCACCTCGTGCCTTATTGACCTGAGAAAACATGCTTAAAACGTCAACATAAAGTTGGTGAATTCATAGGTTTATATAAATCAATAGTAGGACCGCAATATTTCCAAGTGTATGATTAAGCAACAGATGCAAACATCATAGAAAGTAATTACGAAGCTCGACATGTATGAATGGAATAAATTTCAAATAAATGCCCGTGAATGATGTTCTAACCCACAACATCCCAAATTCGACATGGTATATGTTTGTTGTCCGGCAACCCGGCACAGTGAGCGCTACTCACCCAAACGGGGATGTCAATCCCAAATAGATCTATTTATAACATTTGCGCTTACAATCTAGTAATTGACAGTTCATGATAAAGGGCTCAGTGGGTTATCGCTACTTAGGCAAACACGTAATCATAGTATAAAATGTACACTTGCGTCCAATTTGTAAAACAAAGCATGTTCTCACCCTAAAGATGTAAATCATTTAAATAATTGTAAAACAT
The DNA here is from genome assembly GCA_026074375.1 of Tanacetum coccineum. Lineage (NCBI taxonomy): Eukaryota > Viridiplantae > Streptophyta > Magnoliopsida > Asterales > Asteraceae > Tanacetum > Tanacetum coccineum. The sequence continues at coordinate 3,850 of BQNB010125069.1, forward strand.
GGGGCTATGAAATCAACTTAGTAAATAGTCCTCTAAAAATGATAAATATATCCAAGTATGGCGAATGAATCACACCGTCAAATACCTAAGTAAATACGGCCAGTCTTAGTCTACAAGTTTAGGCTAACGACTCAATGCATAAACTACAATAAATTGCTAGTTTATATATACTGTTATCACTTGTGTGGTGGTGCACATGTTTAATGTATTTGTCGTGCTTGATGGCTCTTGGGAAGGTATACGATTACACACGTTCAAATATATGTATAAACGTTATTAATAAATCTTCATATTTATTAAGTCGTGGTTTAACTCGTATAATATCCGGTAAATATATAACTCGTCCGGTATGTTAAGTGGTTATTAAAATCACCTTTGTTCATGAAATACCCTTAGGTTTTCTATATTACAAAAACAGTCCCTATGTTTATGAAAATATAACATTTACACTTTAAACCCCTAGGTTTCCATAATTACACCTTTAGTCCTTTAGCTTTACAACAATTTACACTTTAAGTCCTTATATGTTTCAAACAGCCCCTTAAGTTTCAGAAATGTCAAGACAGCCCCTAGAATTTATAGAAAACAGTTTTGACAGTTTTAACCCCCAAGTTTACAAGTTTGCACTTTTAGTCCCTTAACTTGAAAAAGTCACATTTTAAGTCCAATTAAGTTCTAGCAAGTGGCATTTGGTTTTAATGGACTCCAATAAGCCATATAAGCTGGGTCAGCTTATAAATAAGCTCGGATGAGCTTAATTTGGCTTATTGGGCCTTATTGGACCCGTTAAGGTCCAATAAGCAATCTAAAGGTCCAAATGAGTTTTCAAAGGCACATAAGCCCTCCTTAAGTTTATTTAAACTTATTTAAAACTGTTAAGCTGAAAAATAAGCTCGGGTGAGCTTATTTGAGCTTATTCGAGTTTATTGGGCTTGCTAGCCTAATAACTCTAAGAACACCGAAAGATAACAAGGTCCTTTAAGGTCCATTAGCTTTTTCTAAGGTTATTATATGTCCTATAAGCTGTTTAAGCTTGCAAATAAGCTGTCTAAGCTTATTTGTGGCTTATGAGCTTTGTTTGGTCACTTTGATAGGCTACCAAGCCCATTAAGGGTCCGGTTTGTTTTCTAATAAACGTTAAGGTACCTTAGGGTCCATATGAGTTCAATAAGCCTTTTAGACCTCTTAATAAGCTCAAGGAGCTTATTAATCATTTGTGGGCCCCACGGTAAGGTCTGTTGGGCTTGTTTGGGCCTCGTAAAGGTTTGGTAATCTCCTTAGTAGCCCGTTAAGACTTATTTTAGGCGTCTTACTTAACCATGAGCTCAATAAACTTCTTAACACTTCCATAAGCTCACATGAGCTTAATATTACGTTGTGGGCCCCTTTTATACCCGTTAATGGACTGTTGGGCTTGACGAGGCCCATTAGTGGTTTGTTTTGTTTAGGTAATAATATAAGGATTTCGTTTGATAGCCCTAGTAACCACAAATGAGTTCGTTTAGCTTATATACGTGTCGTGTCCATCATATGCATGCGTTTCAACGACTAGTATACTCCTTCCCAAGCCACAATATCACGTTTACTTTAAAAGTTTAAGTATAGTTTTCGTCAAATTCGTGTGTAAGAGTTAGTGTTCACGTTGTACATGTTTCTTTATATCTTAACAACACACAAGGTCGTATACGCGCATAAATAATGCGTATAACATGTATGTTTTTGTATTTATTATGTATAAGCTCACGTTAATGTATTATTTTCATTTTAACGTGACACAACGACTAGCAAACAAAGAAACAATCATAATACGAAACGTACAAGCTTGAACGCGACTTACAAATGGTCTTAGTGACTTGGTTGACGAGTTTGGACATGTAGAATGCTAACCCAAACGTGTTACACAAACGAAATAATCAAACCCAAGCTTCAAAGCTTATACAAATACCCATCCTTAGCTCGATAACCTTCTTGTGACCTTGTATGAATACCTTAGTATTATTTGTATGATTGAGGGAGATTATAAGGGTGTTTGCTTGTGGCTTATGACCCGAACAAGAGATGAGTAATATGGTTTACTTGTTTGAGTGTTTGTGAGTTGTAAGAAGTGTTAAATGGTAAATGTGAGTGAGTATTTATAGGCAAGATAACTAGTTACATTTTCCTAGTCCCATAAACGAACCATACAGTGCCCTAACTAGATGGTTTTGTGGTTTCTAGTTAATCACACATGGTTTTGTTAATACTACCTAGTACCATTCTTAATTACAAGATTTTGGTACAAGATTTACCAAGATTATGGAAATCTTATGGATTTTGTATATGCTTGTTAGCTAGCCACGGTCATCAATAGAAAAGAGGGATCCAAGGTGGTCTTTATCCAATGTGTATTAGCTAACTAAGAACATTAAGTACTAGTATTAATTAATCCCTTGATGTACAAGTACTTAGTGTAAGATTTATGAAGATTTGATAGTTGATTTGTGTGTGGATGTTGTTTCTAGCCGTGGCATCAAAGGAGGGCAAAGAGAGGGATTAATTTGGCTAATTTGGGACAACTAGTACCTTCCTTAATTACCTAGGATTGTACATGTACTTTGGAGATAAAACAAAGATTTGCTAGTTGGCTTATGTTGCCCATATTCGGCCATAATGGCTTAATAACACAAGGTTTGAATAAATTTTGTGTTTAAGGTTTACAAGTGGGTGTTGGTTTGAGTCTAGGTAAGTCTAGGTATTTCCGGGGTGTGTCTAAATGTATTTTATTGCGAAACGTAAGCCTTTTACGTGACCAATAAAAATAAAATACACAAAGTCATTAATTAATTTCTTAAAAATTATATAACACTTGATTGATGTAAACCTTAATTTATTTGATGACCGTTTACGTTAAATGATTATTTCTAGTCTACGCGATTTAGCTTAAAAGTTAAATTAAAAGTAAACGCGTATCGGACCAAAATAAATAGTGACGAATAATAGGAGTTGTAAAATGACCTAAAATTGAGAAATCTCGTTAAAAGAGCTTTGTCCTCAAAGCTTAAGACCTTGTAGTGGATGACGAAGCCCGGTTTGTAAAAAGCTGTGGGTATTTCTGTTTGAACAAATCTTCACGTTCCCAGGTGAACTCAGGACCTCTCCTAGAGTTCCAGCGAACCTTAACCAATGGTATCCGGCTTCGCTTTAATCGTTTGATCTCCCATTCCATGATTTCGAAGGGCTCTTCCACAAACTGGATCTTATGGTCAACGTGAATTCCTTCCAACGGCATGACTAATGGTTCGTCAGCGTAATATTTCTTCAGGTTGGACACATGGAAAGTATGGTGAACTCTGCTTAACTCTTGAGGAAGTTCCAGCCTGTAGGCAACTTTCCCAACTTTGGCTAACACCTTGAAAGGTGCGACATATCCCGGGTTCAACTTGCCCCGCTTACTGAATCGTACAACCCCTTTCCATGGTGAGACCTTGAGCATAACCCTATCCCCAACTTCAAACTTCATCGGCTTTGGCTTCAAATCAGAGTAGCTCTTTTGTCGATCCTGAGTAGCTTGAATTCTCTGCTTGATCAGGACGAACTTTTTCGTTGTTTCTTGGATCATTTCCGGACCAGTAAGTTGAGCTTCTCCAGCTTCGGCCCAACACACTGGGATTGACATTTTCGGCCATAAAGTGCCTCATAAGGTGCGGCCTTTATGCTAGCGTGATAACTGTTGTTGTATGAAAATTCGGCTAATGGCAGATGCTTAACCCAGCCCTTTCCAAAATCGATACAAGTACGTACATTTCCTTCAAAGTTGAATAGTCCTCACGCTCTGGCCATCAGTTTCCGAATGATATGCAGTGCTCATACTCAGATCTGTACCCAACACTTTCTGAAATGATTTCCAGAAATTTGATGTGAACCTCCCGTCACGATCACAGATGATTGAAACAGGTATTCCGTGTCTTGCTACTATCTTGTTCAGGTACAAACCCTGCCAACTTTTCTAATAGATCATACTCCCTTTAATGCAAAAAGTGAGCAATTTAGTAAGGTCGATCTCGATCCACAATTACCAAATGGTGTCAAAAACCGTGTGACGACTTAGGAATTTAGTGGAAAAAATCCATCGTGTTATTAACCCACTTCCCCAACTCGGGTAATGCTGTAGTACTAGACAGTCCCGATGGCCTTTGGTGTTTCACCTTAACCTTTGCACATGTGAATCACTTCTAACATAAGGTGGCTATGTCAGCTTTCATATTTGGCCACCAATATAGCTTTCATTCCATTTCTTGGTACATTCTTGTCGGAACCGGGATGGATAGAATATTTTGACTTGGATTCGTGCATAGAATTCACGGATCTTAAGTCACCATAGCAAGGTAACCAACTCCTGCCGTTTAAACATAAAACTCCATCGTACGCTTGGTTCCAACTTTCCTTGGGTATGTCCTTTCTAATCATACCGCCTACATCTTCATTCTTAAGATTCTCTAGTTTCAGGGCTTCGATCTGAGCTTCTAGTATTTGTTTGGAAATGCCATGCCAATAGTCGCATAAACTAGAACAAGGCTTGAACCCGAAATGGCTCATCCATCCACGCTCAATGCATCGGCCACTAACTTATGCCCTCCCCGGGTGAGAACGAATTCACAGTCGTAATCCACTCTAAGGCATCTAGCCAAGCGTCGCTGCATCATGTTAACTCCTACTTTTGGTCCAAGATCATTGAAGACATTTATGGTCAGTGAACCGAACATTGCATTTGTACCAATATAGGATAAATTCCTCCATATCTTTAGAGCAAACACCACCGATCCAAGTTCTAAATCATGAGTGGTGTAGTTCTTCTCATGAATTTTTAATTGTCGAGAAGCATAGGCAATCACCTTCTCTCTCTGCATCAATACCGCACCTAAACCCTTCTGTAACCATTTACAATAGTACCACAAAAGTCTACTCCGCTTCCTTCAGGTAATAGCCAATAATTGGCGCACTGCACTACTCTATTTATATTAACTGAAAAGCGTTTCTTCCTTTTCTCCCATAATCAGAAATTTGGATTTCTCCTCTGGGTAAGCTACGTCAATGATTTAGTCAATCTTCAAAAATTCCTTTCAATAAACCTTCGATAGTAACCAGCAGACCTAAAAAAAAAATCATCGGATTCTCCGTCGTGTCCTTAGAGAATATGCCCAATCTTTGATAGATTCTATCTTGGCTGGATCCACATGAATACCTCTGCTATCAATGACGTGACCGAGAAATTGTACCTTTAGAATCTAAAATTCACATTTTGAAAACTTGGCATACAACTCTCCATTCTAAGCAATTCCGACAAATCGCCTTAAGATGTTTCTTCATGCACTTTCTGTCCTTTGAATAATAAGTATGACGTCGATGAAGACAATTACGAACTTATCCAAGTAGGGCTTGCACACTCGGTTCATGAGTTCCATGAATACCGCAGGTGCGTTTGTTAGCCCAAATGGCATAACTTGAAGCTCGTAATGACCATACCAAGTTCGGAATGCCATCTTTGAAATATCTTCCTCTCGTACTCTAAGCTGGTGATAACCCGATCTCAAATCTATCTTCGAATAAATACTGGATCCCTAGAGTTGATCAAATAAATTGTCGATCCTTGGGAGTGGATAACGATTCTTCACTGTCAGCTTATTTAACTCACGATAGTCAATGCACATCCTGAATGACCCATCCTTCTTTTTGACGAACAAGACCGGGGCTCCCCAAGGTGAGGAACTAGGTCTTATAAAGCCTTTGTTGGAAAGCTCTTGCATTTTTTCTGACAATTCCTTCATTTTAGACGGTGCCAGTCGATATGGTGCTCGAGCTACGGGTGCAGCTCTTAGAATTAAGTCGATCTGGAATTCCACTGGTTAAGTTGGGGGAAGACCCGGCAAGTCCTCGGGAAACACTTCAGGAAAATCTCAAATGATTGGTACATCCTTAAGTTGCTTTCCTTCCGACTTGTCCTCCTCTTTCTTGGCGGATATATGTGCCAAAAAGATCTGACATCCTTTTGCCATGTACTCTTGAGTCTTTGAACATGAAATAATGGCCAACTAAGATTCTCTCCCTTCGTTACTTTCGTTACCACAAAAAATCAAGGTTTCATTCTCATAGGTATTCAAACAAATTTTCTCAATTCACCACATGATCACTGCGTGACACCTTCCTTAACCATCCGTTGCCGATAATAACGTCGAAACTACCCAGTTCTACGGGCATTAGATCTATGTTGAACGGATGTTTTAAGAAATTTAAAGTGCAACCCATGCATAATAGTGTCTACCCTGACTATTTTCCCGTCTGCTAATTCCACATCATAACTATTTTCTAATGGAGTTTGGGCGATGTCAATCATTGAACTAACCGCAAAAGTATAAAGCTTCTAATGGCCCCTGTCAAATAAGATAGATGCATAGCGTTTGCTTAAGAGGAATGTCACTCATGACGACATTGAAGTCTGGGCCACTCGATGCTTTCCTTTTCAACTAACTGCATATCCCAACTGCATACACCCCAGCCTGTGCACTCGCCATTTCTCCCATCCTTATTCTTCAACTTGGACAATCTCTCTTGAAATTACTGGAGCTCCACATTCACATAAAACAACCATTTCCCCCTTGGGATTTGCCCCCATTGTCCCTCTGAGTATTAGCAACATTTTGTTGCCAGAACTCCTCAGTCGCGGGCAAAGTTGCCCTACCTTGTTACATTATGGCATTTCTGAGTACACTGGCCAATTATATAACAAAGGCACTTGGTGCAACTTAGCAAAGAACCACCGAATGACTTCTTTTCACCCGACCCCATATTGTAGACCTTGCGACCTCTGATCTCTTGAAGGAGTTGTTGTTGATGACCATGGTTGTTTCATGATAAGTCATCAGCCTTTTCTTTTGTTTTCAGTTTGCCTACTATAGGACCGAGTTTCCTTATCCATGCAAGTCGTTGGCCAACTCAATAGTCTCATCCAACGTCTTGGGTTTGGCAGACTTGACATTTCCATAAATGTTATCTGGGAGTCCACTGATGTACTTGTCAACCTTCCAGTTTCATTAGCAATAAACTTGGTACATATCAGGTTAGGCTCTTGGAAATTTAAGTGTATGTTGGAACATCGTTCACTTTGACCTTTGGTTCCACAACTCGATTTATCTAGTTCCTTGACATCACCCTGCGTACAATACTTATCCGACATCTGTACTTCTATAAGTACTTCCCAAGTCATGAATGATGCATCAGGACCTAAGTTCTTACTGACTATTCAACCAAGCAAAGCAGCACCTAACAAGTGCATTTTCCCCCCCCTGCAAACTAACCAGATTTTCAATGCACAAAACGAACCACTACATGTTTGAAGACTGATTCTATCTTTTCGATCCACCTGGTTAAACTGACAATGCCTTCAGTTCCTTTGAAGTTCAAAGGTTGACACTTCATGAAGTCAGCGTAGAAACAAGGGCGTGTCGTTTGCACATTCCTTCTCGGTTATGCCCCGTGCGAACTTGTGGCATCCATCTCCGATTGGTGAGTTTTCGTAGAAGAGCTTGATTAATATAGCTTTAACATATTCCAGAGTCATGTTGTTTGAGGTTGGGTGTTGTTAGTTTAGTATTTGGTCTCGACTTGTCACCAGGTGGTCATGTTCCGTCTAAATCACAAGAGACAAAAACTGAGGCATAATAATGACGAGATATATAAAAATTTACAGATCAGACAACCACACAAGAGTGTATATAGTACAACATAACACTCTTATTTCATTCATATAACAATGGAAAATATTACATGAAATCAGTTTTTAGTACACAAAATACAATACAAAAGATTTAAGGCTATGCTAGCGGGGAAAACCCCTAATACTTAACATGCCTAAACAAAGGCCTATCAAAATAAAATGACATAGACCACTAAATGTGACTATCAGCATCCTTAGAAGCATCTTGGTGATCTAGAACTCTAGCATCTGGTGCTGGCTGTCTAGCTCTCCTTCGCTGCTCTCGCAGTGCTAACAACTCGGCCTGCATGTCACCCATATCTTGCCTCATGTCTCTCATCATACGGAGAGTCTCTATCATCTGTGCCTGAGGCTTACGGTCAGTCTCTCGAAGCTCTGCCATCTCAGCTTGTTGCATCTAGGAGCGAGTCCTCATTACCTGGTAGCTTGTGACCTGAATAAGATTACCCTCAACTGTAGTTGTGTCCCTGATTTGCATGGAGCTGGGACCTCGTATGCATATACCTGCCTCACGAGTGTGACCCTCTTATAGCTCAAATGGACTGCCTGACTCAATCCTATCGCATGAGCCCAAGCCTCTCAGGAAGCATATGCCTCCTCCTCCACAATAAGTACCGTCTCCTGGAGAGTCATCCTATCCCCCATAAGTAAGTTGACCCTCTGCGATTCCATAGTGACTCGCTGTGATATGCGAGTCCTACTATCCTGAGCATCCTCTAATAAAGCATATAAGTCTTACTAATATGCTGCAAGAGAGCTCAGCAAGCTCTGCAACCTAAGTATTTACCCTACTCCCAGAATCATAGTTGCTATCTTCAGGAACCTGCCTCTGCCGATCCACCTAAGTACCTAATACCATATACCCAACCTCTCTACTCCTCGTCGTCACAACTCTTACAGCATCTAATGTAACTGACAAACCCATAGGTCTACCGACCTCGACCGATCCGTAGGTCTAGCAGTAGAAAACTCCCTGACCCTCATAGCCTGAGCCTAGAGCATACAATCACGACACATTTGCGAGGTTGCTGCCGAACTCGGGAACATCATCCCTACGTCACATGTGGTTTATTTAAGAGATGGTGGTAGTGGAGGTGATGTAATGCGGCAGTTAACCCTATCAACAAGGGCCTGATTGAGTCTATCTTTGAATTTGTCCTGGATTTAGGGTATATAGGTTCTGGCACGTAGGTGAATCAACATGAGGTAATGGCTGCTCCTTAACCGAAAACTCATGCACATCCTCCAATAGTATATACTCAGGGTATATAGGTTCTGGCACGTAGTCAGGGTCATGTGGCTGTATGAACATAGGCCCACGCTCATCCTTGTCCTGTGGTACTGGTGGTGTATGTGGCTCCTCGGAGTCAGGTATGTAAATCCGGTGATGGTGGGGCTACCGGCTGTATAGGGAGTCCATCATATCCTAATACGATGACTCGTGGAGAACCTCCTTCAGATATCTCCTCATCGGCTCCTCAAAATACCCTCCCTGGCTCAGAGTCGGTGTAGACGGAAGTGTAGGTAACCGCAGATGATGTAGAAGACATGACTGCTGTAAAAACAAAATAACTTATATAAGTATTACTTATAAGACTCTTATAGTAATATACATAGTATAATTTATATACTCGTATATCAATCATGCAAGCACTTAGTAAACTACTAATGCTAAAACAGTGTATCTCATGTAAGCATGTATGCTAGATTGCAAACAAGTAATGTATGTGTCCCGTGCAAACCCCCTTTGAAATTTGCATTGTTTGAAAATGGTTATAGTCCAGACAAAACTTTTGACCTGGTTCTCTATAACCTTGGCTCTAGATACCAATCTGTAACACCCTCAAATCTGGGTTGCAGCGGAATGTTGAATATTCGAGGGCGTTACTTCATAGATCAATAACACAAGATATGAGAACGACCACTAAACGTGTCATTTAAAAAAAAGATGCATTGGATTAACAAAATACTTGTTCATTACATAAGCTCATGGCTTCAAATTGTTCAAGAATATAAGTAAAGATTTTGGTTTATAACAAATGTTCCCAAAATGTAGTACGTCTCAAATCTTTAGTATTGACTCTTTCCAAAGAGTGACCCCAATGTATCTAGGAACCTCATGTCTTATTGACCTGATAAAAACATGCTTAAAAAAAGTCACATATAGTTGGGTGAATTCATAGGTTTTTATGTATGAGAAAATTTAGGACCTTGCAAATATATTTTCGAAGTGTATAATTAAGCAACAAATGCAAAAATCATAAAAAGTAATTACGTTTTCCTAAGCTCATGACACTGAAGCTCGACATATATGAATGCAATAAATTGCCAATATTGCCCATGAATGATGTTCTAACCTGCAACATCCCAAATCCGACATGGTATGCATCCGTTGGTTAACTCTGTGACACCAGTGAGAGCTACTCACCCAGATGGGGATGTCAATCCTAAATAATCTGATAATATAACACTCGCGCCCCCTTTTTTTTTTTAAACCAATCTAATTAAATATGACAGTTCATGATAATGGGCTCAGTGGGTTATCGCTACTTAGGCAAATACGTAATCATTGTATAAAATGTACACTTGCGTCCAATTTGTAAAACAAAGCATGTTCTCACCCCAAAGATGTAATTCATTTAAATAATTGTAAAATATGGGGCTATGAACTTACCTTAGTAAATAGTCCTCTGAAAATGATAATTATATCCAAGAATGGCAATCAATCACACCTTTAAATACCTAAATAAATACAGCCAGTCTTAGTCTACAAGTTTAGGCTAACGACTTAATGCATAAACTACAACAAATTGCTAGTTTATATATACTGTTATCACTTGTGTGGTGGCGCAAATGTTTAAGTATATGTGTTATATACGTATTTATTAATTGTGTGGTTTACGTATTTAAAACCGTGTTTCTAATTTGAATAATATCCACATTACATTATACCCGGTTCGATATGCCAAGTACTTATAAAACTACTTTTGCTTCATAAAATACCCTTAGGTTTCTGAATTGGCAAAAATGGCCCTTGTAGTTTGAAATAGCCAGTTTACAATTTATACCCTTAAGTTTTCCATATTTACACTTTTAGTCACTATACTTTACAAAAGTCACACTTTGGTTTAGTTAATGACCCAAACAGCCCTTTAAGTTTTCTAAATGATAAAAACAGTCCCTTAACTTCCAAAAACAATGAGATGGGCAGTTTCAACCCTCAAGTTTCAAAGTTGACACTTTTAACCCCTCAACTTGCAAAAATCGCATTTTAAGTCCGATTAAATTCTAAAAAGTTGCAACAAGTTTTATTAAGCTCCAATAAGCAAAACCAACTGTTTTGGCTTATAATTAAGCTCGAATGAGCTTATTTAGGCTTATTGGGCTTTTCGGCCCAATAACAATTTAAATTAAGCTCTTAAAGGTCCAAAAGGGGTTTTAAGGTGACAAGGACTTTTATTAAGCTCAATTAAGCCATTTAAACTGTTAGGCTTATAAATAAGCTCGAATGAGGTTATTTTGTGCCTATTGGGCCTGCGGCTCATTAAACAAAACTCGATTAGCCTTTTAAGTCCATTAACGTTTCTAACTAGCTTTTCAAGTGGGCCTATGATATAATTAAGTTACTTGAGCTTCAATAAGCTGCTTTAGCTCAATGGCTTATTCCATAAGCCATAAGCTGTGGCAGTGGGGTTGATGGGTCCATTAAGGCCCGATAAGGGTTTTAAGGGTGTATGGGCCTCACGACTTAGGTCCATTGGTCCTCTAAGGCTTCCCTAATAAGCCCAAAATCTGAGTACGTCTTGCTAATAATCTTAATAATCTTATATTTGACAATTGGGCACCCTTTCTTTGTGCCTCGCTAAAATGGCTCGGTGGATTTTCACTTGGACCACATAAAGATCCAATTTTCCCTGAACTTTACAAAGATTGAGAAAATTTCACTTTGAACACAGGAACTACAAGACATAACCAAGACGAAAGCATCTACAACATTGATTACAATTGTTTATCTACACGGTAGGCTAAGGTGTAAAGGCGAAATGAAACAATTTTAGTTGGTGTGGAAAAAGGAAAGGAATGGCTCAACAGGTTGTTCTAGGGGTATCTTTACTCTAAAAGTGAGAGTAAAAAAAAAGGGTTACACGAGGTTAACTAACCAGTGTAGTTAGTTAATATAACGACCTGTAGGCTTTTTGGTTTAATCTTAGAAATCTACCAGTCAGCATGTTTAACCCATCTAAATCCATAGTACTTCATCATGAGTCTCGAGTGATTATACCAAGACCAAGTTCTAAGTCTACTACACACCGGTCAGCACTCATATTTTTGTGGAATTTTTGTAAGCAATTGGAAACGGATAGGCTTAATTCTTAAAAATTGACATTAAGAGTTATAGTGCGCTAGGTAATGTAACTAGTGATTTTTCACAAAAAGTATGCTATTTTTTTAATTTTTTTTTAAAAATTTGATCCATTTTTAGGCATGTTAGCATTTTCTTTGTGAAAATGAGGACAAGTACGTTTTAATTCTCTATCCCCCCACTTAAATGATATAACGTCCTCGTTGTATAGACAAATAGTTAAATAATATGGGAAAAGAATCAGAACGAGGAAACTTCCCTGATAGTTTGCTCCGGATGGTTTTCTATTTTGAGTGTTTAAGCAAGAAGAGTGTTGACGAGGGCTTCAGAATGCCCATGAGAGGTCAACACGAAGTATTTTTAGACTATACATTAATGTCGGTTTCATTTACAGCAAGGTCCTGCAGAAAAGTTAGAAGACATTCGTGTAATTGGTGCTTTCGCTAACCTACAATACAAGCAAACAATTAAACACACAACTGTACAGGTTTCAATACGCCGTATGTAAACCTGTGAAAACAATTAAATACTAGAATTTAAATACTGAAATTAAAAAAACTGCTAATTGTCCAGACATGCATACCCCGTATCCAGAGGGGTTCGATACGCCGTATATATCTCTGGGCAGACAAACCCAATATAGAATTAAAATTCAAACAATTTAAATGCGACAAAAAATTAAAAACATAACCGGGTTATCTCTCGGGGAGCACTTTTGTTTCAGCCGGTCTTTAAGTTCGACCTTTTCCTTTGTTTCTTGGCTCTTACTTGGTTCGGTGCACTGTCCACCCTTCGTCCTTTTTACGAAAGATATCGAGGTAGATGCTAGATACTCCGTTAAACAAGTTTGGTCCCAAGAGTCGCGTTCGATCGTGAGAATTCCCATAAATTCTTCGTTGTCCCCAATTGAGTACTTGATCACCTCGAATTTATCCACTCTACATATCCCTTCGTTTCCTTGGTTATTATTGCCAGAGTGTGGTGCATCATTTTGAAAGAAGTTTTCTGTCTCGCTATTGTTATCATTGCACTTCATATGGTGTCTTTGGATACCCTCGTTATTAGCAGCTTGGTAGGGATCGAGGAATGGACTTGTGTCATGGTGATTTATAAGGTTTGATTTGTCATCACTTGACTCTCCATCATCAAACAGCTTAATATTATTATATCCCTTTTCCTAAAAATTCCAAAGTGCATTTTTAGTTGCACTGCTCAATTTCTAAGGGTTTTTAAATTTTGAGCTTAGCCAATTCATAAATTTTAAGTGACATTCCCTAACGTTAGCATCATTTTATTTACTAGCACGGGATAGTGGGTAGTATTTGTAGAAGAATTTATCAACTATCTACACCCATGAAGTGATCTTGGAATTTCCTTCGTGTACCCACCACCGATGCGCTTCCCCGGTCAGAGAATATGGAAATGTCAGGACGCATAGTTGTTCTATATTAACATTGGGGGTTTTAACTAGATCAATTATCTGGAGGAATCTAGTAATATGGTTAACTGCGTCATTTGTTTCAGCCCCATTGAAGGCGTTATTTCGTACTATCATAATCAACTCCGTGTTGATTTCAATTTTTGTATCTCCATTGGTTTTCGCCTTAGCGTGATTAGGATTAGTAGGGCAATGTAGGATCCCGTAACACTTCACTTCATATATTTAAACACGAATCGAACTAGAAAAGAGAAAGAGAGGTGAGTTGTTTTGTAGAGAGAGAAAGAAGAGAGAGGGAGAGATGAGAGAAAATAGGAAAAGGAAAAGATTTATTATTTGAACAACTAACTTTTCCAAAGAAGAAAAGTTACTTATATACCCCGACACATTAAAGTAACGTTTGGGATAATTG